>SJYA01001037.1:93265-109276 GCA_006410615.1 Neotragus moschatus | reverse complement strand
TTTTCTGGAACTCTATTGTTTTTTCTATGAGCCAATGGATGTTGGCAATTTAATCTCTGATTCCTCTGCCTTTTCTAAATCCAGCTTGAACATCTGGACGTTGTCAGTTCACATACTGTTGAAGCCTAGCTTGAAGAATTTTGTGAATTACATTGTTAGCATGTAAAATGAGTTCAATTGTGCAGTAGTTAGAACATTATTTGGCATTGCCCTTCTTTGGGATTGGAATGAAAACACCCTTTCTAGTCCTGTGGCCACTGCTGTTCAGTTTAGTTGCTCAGTCATGTCTGACTCTTTGCGACCCCATGGACTGCAACATGCCAGGCTTCCCTGTCCATTACAAACTCCTGGAGCTTGCTCAAACTCATGTCCATAGAGTCGATGATGCCATTCAACCATCTTATCCTCTGTTGTCCCCTTCTCCTCCTGCCATCAATCTTTCCCAGCATCATGATCTTTTCTAATGAATCACTTCTTCACATTAGATAGCCAAAGTACTGGAGTTTCACTCAGCTTAAGCGTCAGTCCTTCCAATGAATATTCACGACTGATTTCCTTTAGGATTTACTGGTTTGATCTCTCTGCAGTCCAAGGGACTCTCAAGAGTCTTCTCCAACACCACCCGTCAAAAGCATCAATTCTTTGGTGCTCACCTTTCTTTAGTCCAACTCTCACATCCATATATGACTACTGGAAAAATCATAGCTTTGACTAGATGAACCTTTATCAGCAAAGTAATGTCTCTGCTTTTTAATATGCCGTCTTGATTTGTCATAGCTTTTCTTCCAAGGAGCAAGCATCTTTTAGTTTCATGGCTGCAGTCACCATCTGCAGTGATTTTGGAGCCCCCCAAATCACTGGGCTCTGTTAGCCTTTGCTGTCTTCATTTTGTACTCCACGGTCCCTGCTGAATTTTCCAAATTTGTTGGCGTATTGAGTGTAGCACTTTCACAGCAGCATCTTTTAGGATTTGAAATAGCTCATCTGGAATTCCATCACCTCCACTAGCTTTGTTCATAGTGATGCTTCCTAAGGCCCACTTGACCTCACACTCCAGGAAGTCTGGTGAGTGATAACACAATCATGGTTATCTGGGTCATTAAGATCTTTTTTTGTATAGTTCATCTGTGTATTCTTGCCACCTCTTCTTAATATCTTCCGCTTCTGTTAGGTCCCTATCGTTTCTTTCCTTTATTGTGCCCATCTTTGCATGAAATGTTCCCTTGGTATCTCCAATTTTCTTGAAGAGATCTCTAGTCTTTCCCGTTCTATTGTTTTCCTCTATTTTTTTGCATTGTTCACATAGGAAGGGTTTTTTATCTCTCCTTGCTATTCTTTAGAACTCTATATTCAGATGGGTATATCTTTCCTTTTCTCCTTTGCCTTTAGCTTCTCTTCTTTTCTTAGCTATTTGTAAGACTGCCTTAGACAATCATTTTGTCTTTTTGCATTTCTTTTTCTTGGGGATGGTTTTGATCACTACTTGCTGTACTGTATTGTGAACCTCCATCCATAGTTCTTCAGGCACTCTGTTTATCAGATCTAATCCCTTGAATCTATTCATCACTTCCACTGTATAATCATAAGGGATTTGATTTAGGTCATACCTGAATAGCATAGTGGTTTTCCCTCCTTTCTTCAATTTAAGTCTGAATTTTTCAATAAGGAGCTGATAATCTGAGCCACAGTCAGCTCCTGGTCTTGTTTTTGCTGACTGTATAGAGCTTCTCCATATTTGGATGCAAAGAATATAATCAGCCTGAATTTATGTTGACTATCGGGTGATGTCCATATGTAGAGTCGTCTCTTGTGTTGCTGAAAGAGGGTGTTTGCTATGACCAGTGTGTTCTTTTGGCAAAATTCTGTTAGCCTTTGCCCTGCTTCATTTTGTACTCGAAGGCCAAACTTGCCTGTTACTCCAGTTATCTCTTGACTTCCTACTTTTGCATTCCAGTCCCCTATGATGAAAAGGACATCATTTTTTGGTGTTAGTTGTAAAAGGTTTCTTAGGTCTTCATAGAACCATTTGACTTCAGATTCTTCGGCATTAGTGGTTGGGGCATACACTTGGATTCTTGTGATATGTAATAGTTAGCCTTGGAAACAAACCGAGATCAGTCTGTCATTTTTGAGATTGCACTGGGGCAAAAAAGTAATCTCTTCAGAAAATGGTGCTGTGAAAACTGGACAGCTACATGTAAAAGAAGGCTACTATGCTCAGTAAATCAGAGATAGAAAGAGAAATACTGTATATACCGTTATCAGTTATATGTGAGACCTTAAAAATAAAACAAATTAATGAATATAATGAAACAAAAATAGACTCACAGATACAGAGATCTAGTTACCAGTGGGGAGAGAGAAGGGAGAAGAGAAAGAGAGGGCTACAGAATTAAAGATACAAACTACTATATATAAAATAAACAAGCCATACGGGCATATTGTATAGCATAGAGAATATAACCAATTTTATATTCACTATAAATGGAGCATAATCTGTAAAAATTTTGAATTGCTATGTTGTAAACATTAAATCCAATATTGTAAATGAACTATATTTCAATTTTTTAAAAAGGCTATTATCCCTTTTGCTAAAAGCTTTGGTTTTGGAATTTGGTTCTTGCTGTTAGTCTTGATAGAACTTTAGTAAACATTTGGTATAGTTTTCCCCTTTTAAAATATCATTTAAAGCTTAAAAACAAATTTATCACTTTGAACTAATTTCAAACTTAAAAGTTGGAAGAATAGCACAAAGCATTTCCATATACTGTCTACCCAGATTCATAAACTTTTGACATGTTGCCACATTTGCTTTCTTATTCTATCATCATCTCCCTGTAGTTTTTTGAATCACTTGAGTAATTTTCAGACATAAATTTCCTATTCTCCTAAATCCTTAAGCATGTCTTTCTTAAGAGCAGAGACATTCTCTTATAAAATCATAGCATAATGATCAAAATCAGTAAAACTAACATTGATATTAATACAGTACTATCACTATCTATCTACTTCTTGTCTCAGTAATGTCCTCAATAGCAATTTTCTCCCAGTCCAGATTACAAGCCAATATTATTTATTGAATTCATTTGTCATGTCACTTTATTATCTTTTAATCTGAAATGGTTCCTGTCTTTTTTCTTTCATTGTGTTGCCATTTTTGAAGAGTTCAGGCCAGTTATTTTGTAGAATGTCCCTTAGTTTGGGTTTGTCTGATGCTTCCTAATGATTAACTTCAGGTTATGCATTTTTTAAAGGAATATTGCGGAAGTGATTTGCTCTCAATGCATTACAACAGGAAGCACATGATGTTTGCCTGTCCTACGATCGCTGATGCTCAGTTTGGCTATTTGATAAAGTGAAGTCTGCCAGGTTTCTCCACTGTAAATTTATTATTTTTTCATTTGTAATCAATATACAATTTGTGAGGGGATAATTTGAGACTGTATAAATGTCTTGTTCCTCATCAAATTTTCACTTAATAGTTTTTAACGTTCACTGATAATTCTTACCTGAATTGCTCATTACTATGTAGTTTGGAAAATAGTGGTTTTCTAAATATATCTTTATTTCTGCATTAGTTGGCATTTTGCTGAAACAAAGAGCTTTCCTTTTACCCTATGTATTGATAGATTGATTATCAGTATGGATGCATGGGTTCTTATTTTTTGCATGAATTATATTTTATAGTGAAAGTGAAGTAGCTCAGTTGTGTCCGACTCTTTGTGACCCCATGGACTGTAGCCTACCAGGCTCTACCGTCCATGGGATTTTCCAGTTAAGAATACTGGAGTGGGTTGCCATTTCCTTCTCCAGGAGATCTTCCTGACCCAGGGATTGAACCCGGATCTCCTGCATTGTAGACAGATGCTTTACTGTCTGAGCCACCAGGAGAGATAGCCCTATAATATTTTATAACGTGGGTTATACTGTGAGGAACAGGGAGGCCTTGGGGTTGCAGAGTCAGACACGAATTAGTGACTGAACAACAACAGTCATGTTTTACCGTTATTATTCAGTTTTATAGTTAANTAGACAGATGCTTTACTGTCTGAGCCACCAGGAGAGATAGCCCTATAATATTTTATAACGTGGGTTATACTGTGAGGAACAGGGAGGCCTTGGGGTTGCAGAGTCAGACACGAATTAGTGACTGAACAACAACAGTCATGTTTTACCGTTATTATTCAGTTTTATAGTTAAATTGGCCCAGACTTGGGCAGTAGGAGTCCTTTCAAACTGATATCTGTGTCTATTTACATATCCCCATCATTATTTAGCACTTCCTTACTTTCTGGGACAATAAGACTATTTCAAGCTTATCATATACTTGCTATATGATATATATACATTCAGTTCAGTTCAGTCAGTTCAGTTGCTCAGTCGTGTCCGACTCTTTGCAACCCCATGAATTGCAGCACGCCAGGCCTCCCTATCCATCACCAANCTTGTCTATGTATTTGGTAACCCAACTTCTGTAGCTCCCACCCAAGAGACTCTTAAATCACTTATCTCTGGGAACTGATCAAGCTCAGCATTCATGACTCCCCTGGTACAGCAGAGAACAAAGCAGTTCTGTACATAAGAATTAGCATAAGCATTAGCAGTGGCTAGTTTCCCTGGCTTAATATAAAGTGAATATGAAAAACACCCAGCTTACAGTCTCTCCCTGATAGGGGCCAAACTTCATATCTAGTGTCGCAATTTTCCTAGATGCTGAAAAAATTTGAGTTTCTAGTTAGCTCACATCTAGGAACTGAAAGAGCAGGAAATTAGTGTTTCAGGAGTTTGCATAGGTATGTGGGTATTTTCTCTGCTCTTGGAATCTTGAGAGGACTTGGCATACTTTAAATTTTGAGGAGCCACTAAGAACAAAGATGGTGGTTTGGACAAGCACAAAAATTTGAGAAGTTCCTAGAATCATGGGCTAGGCTAATTGGGAAACTGTAGTTCCTATATGATGCCCGTCCGTTAAGAGTGGAAAAGGTGGTTCTTTTTATCTCATGCATGAAACCAATACAAAGAATTAAAGAAAACAAAGAAAGGTGTGTATCCCAAATAAAAGAACACAATAAATCTCTAGAAGTTGACCCTAATGTAAGAGAGACTAAGTGAATTAAACAATACAACTTAAAAATAATGGTTACAAAGATGGTCACAAGATTAGGAGAGGAACACACGAATGAAGTGAGAATTTTAACAAAGAGAAAATATTGAAGAGTACCAAACAGAAATCATGGAACTAATTAATATGAGCTAAACTGAAAATTTCAATATGAAATTTGAAGAACAGGCTAGATAAGTCAGAAGAAAGGACTACTGAATTTGAAGACATGTTACTGGATATCAGTCAAAGGAGCAAAAAGAGAAGGGAAAATTTTTAAAAAGACAGACAGTTTAAGGGATTTGGGCCATCATCAAGTTGAATAATATACAACTAACAGGAGACCCAGGAAAATAAGATAAAGTATAGAAATCTAATTTAAAGAATTAACCTAAAAAAAAATAAAATATGGGGAAAATATACATATATTCAGATCCATGAAGCCCTTCCAAAACATGAAATAAGATGGTCACAAGGAGACCCACAGTGATAACTGAATTGTCAGAAGCTAAAGACAAAGAGAGAATTTTGAAAGCAGCAAGAAAAAGGTGATGTGTTATGTACAATGAAGCTCTCATAAGACTGTTAGTGTAATTTTCAGTAGAAATTTTGCAGGAAAAAAGTGAATAGGGTGATATATTTAAAGTCCTAAAAGAAAGAGAGAGAAAAAAAAAAAAAACACCTGTCAACAGAGAATATATTATGCTGGAAAGTTGTTATTTAGAATGAGAGAGAGAGATTCCCAGACAAGTTCATCACCACTAAACCTACCCTTCAAGAAAGTAGGAAAGAGATTCTTCAAACTGAAATGAAAAGTCACTAATTAAAGTTAAATAATATAGTTATTAAAGTATATAGCATAGTGTAAGTGAAAGTCATTCAGTCATCTCTGACTCTTTGTGACCACATGGACTATACACTCCATGGATTTCTCCAAACCAGAACACAGGAGTGGGTAGCTGTTCCCTCCTCCAGTGGATCTTCCTAACCCAGGGATCAAACCCAAGTCTCCTGCATTGCAGGTGGATTTGTTACCAGCTGAGCCACCAAGGAAGCCCATAGCATAGTAGACACAGTATTAAATTGATTGTACCTATAAGGCTTGTTAATGAATACATAATATAAAAGAGGACAATTTGTAACATCAAGTACCTAACAGAGGGTAGTAAAAGAAGAGAGATTTTTATGCAATTAAAGATGTTACCAGAATAAAATAGACTGTTATGTCTATAACCATAAAGCAAAAACTTAACAAAGGATAAAGAGAAGTGACTATCAAAGCCTACTACTGTTTAAAAACTCATTAATTCATAAAGGAATGCAGCTAGAGTCCTTTGTGGCTCATTGGTAAAGAATCCGCCTGCAATGTGGGTGACCTGGATTTGATTCCTGAGTTGAGAAGATCCCCTGGAGAAGGGAAAGGCTACCCACTCCAGTGCTGGCCTGGAGAATTTCAGGGACTGTGTAGTCCCTGGAGTCACAAAGGGTTGGACATGACTCAGTGACTTTGACTTTCAGAGGGAGAAAGGGATAAGGAACTACAAAACAGCTAGTAAACAATAAAATGATATTTTAATAAATCCATGGGGCTTCCCTGGTAGCTAAATGGTAAGCAATCTTCCTGCAATGCAGGAGACACGGGTTCAGTCTCTGGGTTGTGAAGATCCTCTGGAGAAGGAAATGGCATCTCACTCCAGTATTCTTGCCTGGAGAATTCCATGGACAGACTACTACTACTACTAAGTCACATCAGTTGTGTCCGACTCTGTGTGACCCCATAGACGGCAGCCCACCAGGCTCCCCCATCCCTGGGAGACTAAGGGGTCACAAAGAGTCAGACACAACTGAGCAACTAACATTATGAATAATTACTCTAAATACAAATGGACCAGATTCTTCAGTCAAAAAGCAGAGAGTAATTGAATGGGTTTAGAAAAACAAAAGACTCAGTGATACCCCCCCCCGCACACACACACAAGATTCACTTCAGCTCTAAGGATACACAAAGTGAAGAGGTATAAAAATATATTTCACACAAGGGAAATCAAAGAGAGCAGGACTGGCTATATTCATGTCAGATAAAATAATCTTTAAGCCAAAAATTATAACAAAGACAAATAAGGTCATTCTACAGTAATAAAATAATCTAACTTCACATATCAAGGAACTATAGAAAGAGAAAACACAAAAGAAAATTAAAATGATTAAGCCCAAGTTAGTCGAAGAAACAAAATTAAAAAAATTAGGGCAGAAAATCATTGAAATAGACTAGAAAGACAACAGAAAAGATAAAAAAGCTAACTTCTTTTTTTCAAAAAAGATAAATTATCACGCCTTTAGCTATAATGAGCTATAAAAAAGATTCAAATAAAATAAATGAAAAAATAATATCACAATTAATTACCACATAAATACAAATATCATAAGAGACTACTATGAATAATTATATGCCAATGCACTGGACAACTGAGAAGAAATGGTAAATTCCTAAAAATACACAACCTACCAAGACTGAATCATTAAGAATTAAGAAATCTGAATAGATAAATAATAAGTACAAAGATTGAGATAGTAACCAAAAATATCTTGGGAAAGAAAAGACCAGGACAGATGGCTTCACTGGTAAATTCTACCAAAATTAAAGAATTAATATTAATCCTTCTCAAACTATTTCAAAAAAATTGAGGAGAAGGGTGTATTTCCAACTGTTATTTTAGGAGGCCAGGATTACCTTGGTAACAATACCAGAAAAGATACCACAAAATAATAATAATAATAAGGAAGGAAGGAAGAAACTTACAGGTCAATATCCTCGATAAGCATAGAAGAAAAATATTTAACAAAATATCAGCAAACCTAATTCAACAGTACATTAAAAGGAAAATACCACTCCCATCCAATATAATACTAGAAGTCCTAGCAGAGCTACTAGGTAAGAATAGAAATAAAAGGCATCCAAACCAAATGAGATGACAAAATTTTCTCTTTGCAGATGACATGGTCTTACAGATAAAAAACCCTAAAAATTCTTCCAGATGTTCAACCTGGATTTAGAAAAGGTACTGGAACCAGAGATCAAATTGCCAACCTCTCTAGTTCATAGAAAAAGTAAGAGAATTCCAGAAAAAAAAATTTTCCTCCTGCTTTATTGACTACACCAAAGCCTTTGACTGTGTGAATTACAACAAACTGTGGAAAATCCTTCAAGAGATGAGAAGGCAAGACGACCTTACCTGCCTCCTACAAAACCTGTATGCAGGTCAAAAAGCAACAGTTAGAACCAGGCATGGAGCAACAGACTCATTCTAAACTGGAAAAGGAATATCAAGATTGTATAGTGTCATGCTGATTATTTAACTTATTGCAGAGTGTGTCATGCAAAATGCCAGGCTGGATGAAGCACAAGCTGGAATCAAGATTGCTGGGAGAAGTATCAGTAACCTTAGATATGCAGATGACACCATCCTAATGGCAGAAAACAAGGAAGAACTAAAGAGCCTCCTCATGAAATGAAAGAGGAGGGTGAAAAAGCTGGCTTAAAACTCACCATTCAAAAAGCCAAAATCATGGCATCCAGTCCCATCACTTCATGGCAAATATATGGGAAACAATGGAAACACTGACAGACTTTCTTTTCTTGGGCTCCAAAATCATTGAAGATGGTGACTGCAGCCATAAAATTAAAAGATGTTTGGTCCTTGGAAGTAAAGCTATTAAAAACTTAACAGATTAAAAAGTAGAGACATTACTTTGCTAACAAAGGTCCATTTGGTCAAAGCTATGGTTTATCCAGTAGTCATGTATGGCTGTGAAAGTTGGACTATAAAGAAAGCTGAGTGCCAAAGAATTGATGCTTTTGAACTGTGGTGTTGGAGAAGACTCTTGAGAGTCTCTTGGACTTCAAGGAGATTACATCAGTAAATCCTAAAAGAAATCAGTCCTGAATACTGATTGGAAGGACTGATGCTGAAGCTGACTCTCCAATAATTTAGCCACCTGTTGTGAAGAATTGACTCATTGGAAAAGACCCTGATGCTGGAAAAGATTAAAGGCAGGAGGAGAAGGGGACGACAGAAGATGAGATGGTTGGATTGCATCCACAACTTGATGGACATGAGTTTGAGAAAGGTCTGGGGGGTTGGTGATGGTCTGGGAAGTCTGGTGTGCTACAGTCCATGGGGTCAGAAAAAGTTGCACATGACTGAGTGACTTAACTAAAAAATTCTTCCAAATAACTGTTAGAAAAACTAACAGAATGCAGTAAAGTTGCAGCATATAAAATCAACTCAGAAAAATCAGCTGCATTACTTTACACTAATAAGAAACTAGCTAAAAAACAAATGTAGAAAATAACCCACTAACATCAAAAGGAGCACCTAGGAATAAACTTAATCAAGTAGATAAAACATAAGATATGGATAAAAAAACAAAGACACAGATAAATGAAAATATATTTTGTGCTTATAGATTATTGATATAGTCAAAGAGCTGTACTACTCAAAGTACTCTACAGATTCAATGCCATTCCTACCAAAATTTCAATGAAATATTTTTTACAAAAACAGAACAACCCACCCTAATATTTGTATGAAACCACAAACATCCCAAGTCACTAAAGTGATCTTGAGAAAGAAGATAGAGGAATCATACTTTCTGATTCCAAAGTGATTGCAAAACTCTAGTAACCAAAATAGCATNACCAAAATTTCAATGAAATATTTTTTACAAAAACAGAACAACCCACCCTAATATTTGTATGAAACCACAAACATCCCAAGTCACTAAAGTGATCTTGAGAAAGAAGATAGAGGAATCATACTTTCTGATTCCAAAGTGATTGCAAAACTCTAGTAACCAAAATAGCATGGTATTTGTATATAAATAGGTAGATGAATAAAACACAGGGCATATAGTCACACCAGGCCACCAGACTCCTACATCCATGAGATTTTCCAGGCAAGAAAAGTGGAGTGGGTTGCCACTTCCTTCGCCAGGGTATCTTCCTGACCCAGGGATTGAACCCGGGTCTCCTGCATTGCAGGCAGATGCTTTAACATCTGAGCCACCAGGGAAGCCCTATAATCATACACATATAGTTAATTAAATTCTGTTAAAGGAGTTACACATATAGTCAATTAATTACTGCTAAAGGAGTCAAGATTATACAAAGTGGAAAGAATAATCTCTTCAAAAAACTCAAAATGAATTAAAGATCTAAATGTAAGACCAGAAATTATAAAACCCTTGGAGGAGAACATAGGCAAAACACTCTCTGACATAAATCACAGCAGGATCCTCTATGACCCACCTCCCANAAAAGTTCCAAGACACTCAGAGAGGTAACTAGATGCTAGAGGAAATAAAAATCACCTTAGTACTTACAAGTAGGTGTAACCAGAAAAACAGAAGAACTCGGAGATAAACAGAATGAGATTTATTGAAAGGAATTAGCTTACATAACTGTGAGAAATGGCCAGCCAACTCTGGAATCTGTAAAGGCAGGAAGAACAGAAAGAATTTTGGGGTACAAAATGAAGCTGCTATTTACAGACATAATTTCTTATTCAGGGAAGCTTTATCTCTGTTCTTAAGACTTTCCAGTTAATGGGATCAGGGATGCTCAGATTATTTAGGATAATCCTCCTTACTTAAAGTCAACTGATTATGGACTTTCATCACATCTACAAAACACCGTCACTGCAACAACTAGATTAGTATGTGACTGAGTATGGAGAACTATAGTCTAGCCAAGCTGACATATAAAACTGACTCACAGTAGGGGTTATAACTCCTGCTGGATTTTTGAAGATGACTCAGAAAAAAAAAGTAAGGTGAACACATATTAATTTAGTGATGACCTTTAACCTATGGGCTAACACAGTAGGATACGTTTATATGGTATTTTCCTAAAATGGCATGAAATGCATTATAGAAAACAAATTCCTTTTATTATTCAACACAACTTATCTCTCTTTAACAAAAGCATCCAAAGTAAAATTCTATATTTCTGGATTTGTTATAAATATAAAATAATCCTTAATATTTGTATAGGTAAAACTTTTGCTTTATATCTTTTTCAAAAGTCCCTTCCTCCATTAAAGTTAACTTGAAGATAAAAATGCTTGAAAAGCAATATTTAGAGCTTTTATTATTTATCCTCAGACAAGTTTTAATCTACTTATCCACATAATTTGGCTAAAGCACAGAGAGAAAAACCCAAAATTTGGACATCAAGACCCAAGAACACTGGGAACACAATACAGGACTATTAGTTCAGCAGTCTAGTTTGTTTTGCTTCTTAGAAATAGGTGTTCTGATTTCTTTCTTTCAAGTAACCTTTTTTTTTTTTTTTTGGAGCAACTTCCTCATTTCATTGCAATGTCAATTCTGATCATTTTTCCTTTAAAAGACTCAAAGTGAATGAAAAGAATACAATTCATTGCCCATTATCTCCAAGTATTACCACTTTTTAATACTGATGTTTGACTTCATATTACATTAATTTCAGGTGTATAGCAGAGTGATTTGATATTTTTATAGATTATACACCATATAAAGTTTTATAAAATATGAGCTATATTCCCTGTGTTCTCCATTCTCTCTCTCATTTATTTTAAAGTATAACTATTTTAAATTAAATAAAGCATTTGCTCTCAGGCATTTAAGTTCTTCCAAAATTTATTAAAATTATAGGTAGTTGTCATCAATTAACATTTTAAATACACAGAAAATATACTTTTTTGAAAAGAAGGTAAAAAAGAATAGATACAATAAATAATTTAATTATTGTGAATTGATAAAAGAAAGCCAAATTCATCAGATTTAGTATAAGGATTTGCATCTGATTTGCCATTCCCTGATGAAAACTATTCTCCAAATGAGGCTTCAATAGTGGATGAACTGAGAACTTCTAGAAGTTCAAGCTGGATTTAGAAAAGGCAGAGGAATCAAGACATATGCTCCTTGGAAGAAAAGTTCTGGCCAACCTAGGCAGCATATTAAAAAGCAGAAACATTACTTTGCCAACAAAGGTCCATCTAGTTAAAGCTGTGATTTTTTTTTCAGTAGTCATGTATGGATGTGAGAGTTGGACTGCAAAGAAAGCTGAATGCCCAAGAATTGATGCTTTTGAACTGTGATGTTGGAGAACAATCTTGAGAGTCCCTTGGACTGCAAGGAGATCCAACCATTCCATCTTAAAAAAAATCAGTCCTGAATATTCATTGGAAGGTATGATGCTGAAGCTGAAACTCCAATACTTTGGTTACCTGATGCAAAGGACTGGCTCATTTGAAAAGACTCTGATGCTGGGAAAGATTGAAAGTGGGAGGAGAAAGTGATGACAGAGGATGAGATGGCTGGATGGCATCACTGACTCGATGGACATGAGTTTGAGTAAGCTCCAGGAGTTGCTGATGGACAGGGAAGCCTGGCATGCTGCAACCCACGGGGTCACAAAGAGTCAGACATAACTGTATGACTAAATTGAACTGAACTTAGTTCCAACATAAGTTTTTACTTGAAAGAAAAGAGTATTTCATTTACACAAAAATACTCAGGATCTCACCATTGAGTCTAAGATTTTTAAAATGTTTTTAATAAATTTATACTTTTAAAAATATAGTGTTTGAGTAAGAAACTTATTCAATTAGTTTGATATACTTTATAGTTAAGTATAATACATCAGGCAAAATATGTTCCCTACTATCAAAAAGAACTCAGTTTATCAAGGTGGACAACAAAATTATATGTGACAGAAAAAATAGGACAATACTATTAATATTAATATGAATGTTAACCAAAAATTCCTCCTAGTTTTAAAGGTAAGAGTAGCTAATTTTGATGTTGAGATAGACTTTCAATGGAAATTTTGTTCACATTGATTCTTAAAATTTAAAGAAAAATATAAAATATTGAGTGAGGTGAAAAATTGTGGGTATAGTCAATCTGAGAAGAAAGTTCCTTACATAGGACAAAGCATGCACAATGGCCTAGGCTCAAAGAACACAATGTATTCAAATAAGTGGATATTTCTGTATTAAAATACAGAACATGAAGGAGTTTCCTCTTCCTCCTTGGTGGGCCTTAATAGGAAATAAGGCCATAAATGTTATAAATTATCTTGTTTGTCTTTGCAAGTAATTTATCATTTTATGGTAAATCAATTCATTCGCTCAGTCATGTTCGACTCTTTGGGAACCCATTGACTGCAGCACATACCATTTGCTAAACTGGCAATGCCTATGATCCATCCATATCCTAGCCTTTCAAATCTTGCACCTCTTCACTCTAATAATCATTTCATCCACCTAATCACAACAACATGTTCCTAGAGTGATAACCCAGACCATGTCATACACAAATGAATTATCTGAAATTCAATTTCAAGCTTTGTGCTGTCTAACAATCACCCACTTTTTAGGTCACTTATCCTATTACTCCCTGTTAAAAACTACCTTTCAACTTAATTCAGACATTCAATTCACTGACTGTGCAATTTCTCTATTCATTTATCTTATTATCTTTAGATCATTTGTGAAGAATTAGTATCCTTCCCTGATAAAGAGCCCTATTACTTCAGTTTCTTCTCTTTTCTTCATATTAACTTGTAATAGTGTAGTTTAAGTTATAGTAACATTCAAATCACTCTCTTTGTAAGCTCTTATCCTTGGCTCAAGTGATAAATAAACAAACATTTACTCCTTGCAATTATTACATTTTGTTACAGGTCCTTTGGGGTTCTGATGTATAACTTTTTTTTAATTGAAATATAATTGATTTACAATATTACAATATTTATAGGTAAATACCATTGTTATTTGGTATTTTTATAACTTATACTCCATTTAAAATTATCATAAAATGTTGGCTATATTCCCTATGCTGTAGAATATATCCTAGTAGCTTATTTTTATAGATAGTAGTTTGAACCTCGCAAACACCACTCTACCTTGCTCCTCCTAATTTGGTGCAGAACTCTTTACTTCAGAACTTAAAATGTCAAAATCTCCAGTAACTGTTTCAGAGAAGACATAAAATTACATGCTAGCTTTTAGCGCTTCATCCAGGAGTTCAATTCAGTCACTCAGTCATGTGCAACTCTTTGTGACCCCATGGGTTGGAGCATGACAGTCTTCCCTGTTCATCACCAACTCCCAGAGCATACTCAAACTCATATCCATCGAGTCAGTGATGCCATCCAACCATCTCATGTTCTGTCATACCCTCTCCCACCTTCAACCTTTCCCAGCATCAGGGTCTTTGCTAATGAGTCAGTTCTTCACATCAGGTAACCAAAGTATTGGAGTTTCAGCTTTAGCATCATACCTTCCGATGAATATTCAGGACTGATTTCCTTTGGGATTCACTAGTGCTGTCTCCTTGCACTCCAAGGGACTCAAGAATTTTCTCCAACACCACAGTTCAAAAGCATTAATTCTTCAGGTCTCAGGTCTCTTCACGGTCCCACTCTCACATCGATACATGACTATAGGAGAAACCATAGCCTTGACTAGACGGACATTTGTTGGCAAAGTAATGACTCTGCTTTTCAATATGCTGTCTAAGTTTATCATAGCTTTTCTTCTAAGGAGGAAGCATCTTTTAATTTCGTGGCTGCAGTCACCATCTACAGTGATTTTGGAGCCCAGAAAAATAAAATCTGACACTGTTTCCACTGTTTCACAATCTATTTCCCATGAAGTGATGGGGCTTGATGCCATGATCTTTGTTTTCTGAATGTTGAGTTTTAAGCCAACTTTTTCACTCTCCTCTTTCATTTTCATCAAGAGGCTCTTTAGTTCCTCTTCACTTTCTGCCATAAGGGTGGTGTCATCTGCATATCTGAGGTTATTGATATTTCAACCAGCAATCTTGACTCCAGCTTGTGTTTCTTCCAGTCCAGCATTTCTCATGATGTATTCTGCATATAAGTTAAATAAGCAGGGTGACAATATTCAGCCTCGATGTACTCCTTTTCCTATTTGGAACCAATCTGTTGTTCCATGTCCAGTTCTCACTGTTGTTTCCTGACCTGCATACAGATTTCTCAAGAGGCAGGTCAGGTGGTCTGGTATTCCCATCTCTTTCAGAATTTTCCACAGTTTATTGTGATCCACATAGTCAAAGGCTTTGGTATAGTCAATAAAGCAGAAATAGATGTTTTTCTGGAACTCTCTTCCTTTTTCCATGATCCAGAGGATGTTGGCAATTTGATCTCTGGTTCTTCTGCCTTTCCTAAAACCAGCTGGAACATCTGGAAGTTCACAGTTCATATATTGCTGAAGCCTGGCTTGGACAATTTTGAGCATTACTTTACCAATGTGTGATATAAGTGCAATTGTACAGTAGCTTGAACATTCTTTGGTACTGCCTTTCTTTGAGATTGGCAGGAAAACTGACTTTTTCCAGTCGTGTGGCCACTGCTGACTTTTCCAAACTTGAAGACAGACTGAGTGCAGCACTTTCACAGCATTATCTTTTAGGATTTGAAACAGCTCAACTGGAATTCCATCACCTTCACTAGCTTTGTTCGTAGTACTACTTCCTAAAGCCCACGTGACTTCACATTTGAGTATGTCTGGCTCTAGGTGAGAGACCACCTCATCATGATTATCTGGGTCCTGAAGATCTTTTTTGTATGGTTCTTCTGTTTATTCTTGCCACCTCTTCTTAATATCTTCTGCTTCTGTTAGTTCCATACCATTTCTGCCCTTTATTGAGCCCATCTTTGTATGAAATTTTCCTTTGGTATCTCTAATTTTCTTGAAGAGATCTCTAGTCTTTCCTAATCTATGATTTTCCTCTATTTCTTTGCATTGATCTCTGAGGAAGGCTTTCTTATCTCTCCTTGCTATTCTTTGGAACTCTGCATTCAGATGCTTATATCTTTTCTTTTCTCCTTTGCTTTT
>SJYA01001037.1:22625-92601 GCA_006410615.1 Neotragus moschatus | reverse complement strand
CAATCTTGATTCCAGCTTGTGCTTCTTCTAGCCCAGCGTTTCTCATGATGTACTCTGCATAGAAGTTAAATAAGCAGGGTGACAATATACAGCCTTGACGTACTCCTTTTCCTATTTGGAACCAGTCTGTTGTTCCATGTCCAGTTCTAACTGTTGCTTCCTGACCTGCATACAGATTTCTCAAGAGGCAGGTCAGGTGGTCTGGTATTCCCATCTCTTTCAGAATTTTCCACAGTTTATTGTGATCCACATAGTCAAAGGCTTTGGTATAGTCAATAAAGCAGAAATAGATGTTTTTCTGGAACTCTCTTCCTTTTTCCATGATCCAGAGGATGTTGGCAATTTGATCTCTGGTTCTTCTGCCTTTCCTAAAACCAGCTGGAACATCTGGAAGTTCACAGTTCATATATTGCTGAAGCCTGGCTTGGACAATTTTGAGCATTACTTTACCAATGTGTGATATAAGTGCAATTGTACAGTAGCTTGAACATTCTTTGGTACTGCCTTTCTTTGAGATTGGCAGGAAAACTGACTTTTTCCAGTCGTGTGGCCACTGCTGACTTTTCCAAACTTGAAGACAGACTGAGTGCAGCACTTTCACAGCATTATCTTTTAGGATTTGAAACAGCTCAACTGGAATTCCATCACCTTCACTAGCTTTGTTCGTAGTACTACTTCCTAAAGCCCACGTGACTTCACATTTGAGTATGTCTGGCTCTAGGTGAGAGACCACCTCATCATGATTATCTGGGTCCTGAAGATCTTTTTTGTATGGTTCTTCTGTTTATTCTTGCCACCTCTTCTTAATATCTTCTGCTTCTGTTAGTTCCATACCATTT
Organism: Neotragus moschatus; assembly: GCA_006410615.1. Taxonomy (NCBI): domain Eukaryota; kingdom Metazoa; phylum Chordata; class Mammalia; order Artiodactyla; family Bovidae; genus Neotragus; species Neotragus moschatus. Next base: position 91,762 of record SJYA01001037.1, on the reverse strand, counting down.
CTGCCCTTTATTGAGCCCATCTTTGTATGAAATTTTCCTTTGGTATCTCTAATTTTCTTGAAGAGATCTCTAGTCTTTCCTAATCTATGATTTTCCTCTATTTCTTTGCATTGATCTCTGAGGAAGGCTTTCTTATCTCTCCTTGCTATTCTTTGGAACTCTGCATTCAGATGCTTATATCTTTTCTTTTCTCCTTTGCTTTTTGCTTCTCTTATTTTCACAGCTATTTGTAATGCCTCCTCAGACAGCCATTTTTATTTTTTTGCATTTTTTCCCCCCATGGGGATGGTTTTGTTCCCTGTCTCTTGTTCAGTGTCACGAACCTCCATCCATAGTTCATCAGGCACTCTGTCTATCAGATCTAGTTCCTTAAAATTATTTATCACTTCCACTGTGTAATCATAAGGGATTTGATTTAGGTCATACGTGAATGGTCTAGTTAAGCTATTTCAAATCCTAAAAGATGCTGCTGCTAAAGTGCTGCACTCAATATCCCAGCAAATTTGGAAAATTCAGAACTGGAAAATGTCATCTTTCATTACAATCCCAAAGAAATACAAAGACAAAGAATGTTCAAAATGCTACACAATTGCACTTATTTCACGTGCCAGCAAAATAATTCTCAAATCTTTCAAGCTAGGCTTCAACAGTATGTGAATTGAAAATTTTCAGATGTACAGCCTGGATTTAGAAAAGGCAGAGCATCCAGTGATCAAATAGCCAACATCTGTTGGATCATAGGAAAAGAGAATTCCAAAAGACTTCTGCTTCATTGACTACACTATTGACTGTGTAGATGACAACAAACTAGAAAACTTAAAAAGATGGGAATTCTGGATCACCGTACCTGCCTCCTGAGAAACCTGTAGCAGGTCAAGAAGCAACAGTTAGACCTGGACATGGAACAACAGACTGGTTCAAAACTGGGAAAGGAGTACATCATGGCTGTATACTGTCACCCTATTTGTTTAACTTATATTCAGAACATCATGTTCAATGCCAGGCTGAATAAAGCACTAGCTGGAATTAAACTTGCTGCAAGAAATATCAATAACCTCAGATATGCAGATGATACCACCCTTATGACAGAAAGTGAAGAGGAACTAAAGAGCCTCTTGATCAAAGTGAAAGAGGAGAGTGAAAAAGCTGGCTTAACATTCAGCATTCAAGAAATGAAATCAAGGCATCTGGTCCCATCACTTCATGGCAGACAGTTGGGAAAACAATGGAAACAGTGAGAAAAGTTATTTTGGGGGGCTCCAAAATCACTGCAGACAGTGATAGCAGCCATGAAATTAAAAGATCCTTGCTCCTTGGAACAGAGAAGGCAATGGCATCCCACTCCAGTACTTGTGCCTGGAAAATCCCATGGATGGAGGAGTTGGTAGGCTGCAGTCCATGGGGTCGCTAAGAGTTGGACACGACTGAGTGACTTCGCTTTCACTTTTCCCTTTCATGCATTGGAGAAGGAAATGACAACCCACTCCAGTGTTCTTTCCTGGAGAATCCCAGGGGCTGGGGAGCATGGTAGGCTGACGTCTATGGGGTCGCACAGAGTTGGACATGACTGAAGTGACTTAGCAGCAGCAGCAGCAGCAGCTCCTTGGAAGAAAAACAATGACAATGTATTAAAAAGCAGAGATATTACTTTACCTACAAAGGTCTGTATAGTCAAAGCTATGTTTTTTCAGTAGTCGTGTACAGATGTAAAAGCTGGATAATAAAAGAGGCTAAGCACTGAATTTATGCCTTCAAACTGTGGTGTTGGAGAAGACTTGCGAGTCCCTTGGACTGCAAGGAGATCAAACCAGTTCATCCTAAAGGAAATCAACTGAATATTCACTGGAAGAACTGATGTTGAAGCTGAAGCTGCAAAACTTTGGTCATCTCATTCGAAGAACTGACTCATTGGGAAAGGCCATGATGCTGGGAAAGATTGAAAGCAGGAGCAGAAGGGGATGCCAGATTACTAAATGTCTGGATGACATCACCAACTCAATCGACATGAGTTTGAGCAAGCTCTGAGAGATGGTGAAGGACAGGGAAGCCTGGCATGCTGCAGCTCATGGGATTGTCCAGTTGGGCACAACTGAGTGACTGAACAACAACAAAATCTGTCTAGATCAAATCTAGTTTCAATGCTGAGTAGTCTAATCTAGAAATAAATTTCTTGACACATATTTAGAAATATCTTTCTTTCTACTAGTTGTTACTGTATTAATTTTTCAGGTTTTAAAATTCATAATAATTAGGGCTTCCCTGATAGCTCAGCTGGTAAAAAAATCTACCTGGAATGCAGAAGACTCCGGTTCGATTCTTGGGTCTGGAATATCCCCTGAAAAGGGATAGGCTACCCACTCCAGTATTCTTGGGCTTCCCTGGTGACTCAGCTGGAAAAGAATCTGCCTGCAATGAGGGACACCTGAGTTCAATTCCTAGATTGGGAAGATCCCATGGAGAAAGGAATAGCTGCCCACTTCAGTATTGGCCTGAAAAATGCCATGAAGTATACAGTCCTTGAGGTGACAAGTTGTCTGTAAATAATTACGATTTTTTTTTAATGTCTTCATTTTGCTTTTCCCTGTTCCCCTTCTGGTTCAGGGGAAAAAAATCCAAAGTAATTTTTTAATTAAAATACCCACTTAATATGGGCATAAAATAGGTAAATAGATTAAATAGATGAATAACCATAGCTGAATGTATTACTACAATATAAAGGGGTTTTGTTGTTGTTTTTTACTGAAGTGGCAACAACTGAACATTTCCCCACTAAGAGGAATGGAGACAGAGCAAAAGAGAGAGAGAGGAACAAGGACAATAGCACTGATGGTAGCAAGGCAGGTATTGAGAAGGAGCAGTGATGAGCATGGAATAAAAATAGGGAAATCCATTATCTTTCTGCCTCCTTATCTCCCATAGTCCTGGGTATCCAAAAGAATCTTATGTAATTGAACTTGTGATTTAATATAGTCAGATGTTTCATCATCTTCATCTTTCTCCTCTTTGAGCCTTAGATAAAAATAAATTAGCAATAAAGCAATCAGATTATCCTCTTAACTGGATAAGTTCTAACATGCCAGAATGTATAGTAGTTGAGGGGCTCCTCCTTTGTAATAAAGCTGTCAGTGCTGACATTCCCAGATTCATGGTCTCCTCCTTCCTCCTTTAACAGGGTGAGGGGATTATGCAGATGAGTCATAACACTGTGTCTGCCTAGGAAATCTTGTCTTGTGTGCCTGGAATACTCTGAATTTGTTTCTATACCACTGAATGCCCACAGCTCAGAATTGTGTCTAGGGAATAAACACCTTAACAAAGCTGTTTAGCAACACTGCTAAATGGTTCTGGCAGGCACAAACTTCTGAGTGGATGGGAGAAAGCTTCCTCTCCTACTCTGTTCTTCTATTTGTTCTTATTCAAGTCTCTTTCCATGGTTCTTTTTTTTTTTTTTCCTCTTTTCCTTTCTATTTATCTGTTTGCTTCTTAAATGTCTATTTTTCACTCCATCCCCCTCCTCTATAGACAAAATTTTTGTTCATATTATATATGAGCATGAAGATTTTTTAAGCATGGATATTTCCTTAGAATTCTTTCCCTTAAAGTGAGGAATCATTTTATTTTTTAGCTTTGCTAGCCCTGAGAGAATAGAGAAGAAAGATGTTAAGAATGGGGCTGTGTTTGCCACCAAATAGTCATTAATCAGCCTTACATTACAAAGCCTTTTAAACTGTAGTCTAGAGTTAAAATTTTATTCTGAGTGTGATGAAGAATCTTTACAGGGTTTTGAGTAGAAATGGTACATAATTTGATTTATACTTTAAAATATCAAGCTTTGGTTTAACGTGTAAAGAATACACATTAAAGAAGGTAGAAGGTAAAAATGGAAGCAAAGAGATACACTAGAATGTTGATACAGAAATTGACAGAGCTAAGATCCTCAGTGCTATTATTTTTGCAATTTTGTCTTTTCTTAGCTTCAAATAGTTAAGTGTCTTATTAATATTTTTTTAAGCCACCATAGGTGGCTTACCTTTCTCGACCTTTTCATTGTTTCCCTGTGGATATTATAGTTTTTCAGGTATTTTTTTCAACAATGTCATCTACTTTAGAGCTTAGTGGAGTAGGTATATTTGCAACAATTTCCTCGGCATCTCTTAGAGATTATGAAGAGGTATACAAAGTAAACCTTTTCCTGAAGACAAGAGCTTCAGTTTAAAGAAGGTTCTTAAGTTTTCTTCAAGGAAGAATCAGACATTGAAGCCACACTATTCAGTCTAAATTTATATTTAATCCTTATTTTACAATAGAGTTAACCACACTGCATTCCCCTGACAGCAACAGCATATAGAAAATGAAGTGAGATCTTAAGGAAGTTTCTGTAGTGATTTTGCCCAGATGAATCACTCAGTGGCATTCTGTTATTTTTTTTATCCTAAGGGGAGAAACAAATGTCTAAGAAGGCATTATCTTTTTTGCATGTTTTCCAGCAAATTATTTAACACTCCTAGAAATAAAATATCAAACACAAATTCATAAAAATTACAGGTCTGCTCTAAGGCTTTTAGTACAAAATAATTAAATTTAACTTCCAGAGAATTTGAGAACTAATAAAACGTTGGAATGATTAGTAAGCTTAATATTTGACTAGCATTATTTCATATATGTTTCAGAAATTTAAAATTTTCTTATGATCAAGCCTTTTAGATATTAAGCCATGTACTCAAACTGACCTAATCATGTGTAATCCCCATTTAAGATTATTGAATTAAATTAAAATCTCATATTTTAAGGCAATAGATTAACCATAAAATTTTCATTTTGTCTAGTTATCAAGATATTTTCATATCATTTTAACTTGATTCAAACTATATTTACATAAAGTGTTAGTTGCACAGTCGTGTCCAGCTCTTTGTGACCCCATGGACTGTAGGCTGCCAGACTTCTCTGTCCGTGGGATTCTGCAGGCAAGAATATGGTAATGGGTTGCCATTTTCTTCTCCAGAGGATCTCCATGACCCAGGGATCAAACCTGGATCTCCTGCACTGCAGTCAGATTCTTACCATCTGGGCCACCAGGGAAGCCAGTATTTACATAAATAATTTATAGTGATATAGTGAAGTCGTTCAGTCGTGTCCGACTCTGCGACCCCATGGACTGTAGCCTACCAGGCTCCTCTGTCCATGGGATTTCCCTGGCAATAGTCTTGGAGTGGATTGCCATTTCCTTCTCCAGGGGATCTTCCCAAGCCAGGGACCGAACTGGGTCTCCCACATTGTAGACAGGTGCTTTACCATCTGAGCCACAAACTTATTCAAATATAGTTTGGAAACACTTCAAATAGGCCTGAAGTGAAGTGAAAATCATTTAGTCATGTCCAACTCTGCAACTCCATGGACTGTATGGTCCATGGAGTTCTCCAGGCCAGAATACTGGAGGGAGTAGCCATTCCCTTCTCCAAGGGATCTTCCTAACCCAGGGATCAAATCCAGGTCTCCAATATGGCAAGATTCTTTAATAGCTGAGCCACCAGGGAAGCCTTCAAATAGGCCTAATTCAAGCTTTTGTGCTAGCTGACAATAAAAGATACTTCTGGATAGATATGAAATTCTATAAATACATACTGTCTCTCATACTGTAATTTATGGATGTTTTCTTGTATCTAAGAATACATTTCTTTAGTCTGAATATCTCTTAAATCCTACAACCAACAACATTCAATCTTTTTATTGTTGTTGTTCTTATTCTTTTTGTTATGTTTCCCATTCATATAAATTCAAATGCTACTTTACAATATGTATCACTAGATCCATCTTCCCAAGTTACTTTGTATTTAATTCTACAGTACACTCTTGTAGGTTTTCTTCAGGAATTTTAAATATCATATATGCAAAAATAATATTTTCCCCTTTCCATCTTGTTTTCTGCCATGTTCTTTTAAGCCTTCGATGGTGACCACACCAAGCACCCACTCAGAGGAAAAAAAATCTTAATGTCAACTGTTGGTTCTCCTTCTTCAACTCCATTTTTGGTAAATCAACAAAATACCCTGATTCTACTTCAGAAATGTGTCTCAATTACTGATTCACTTTTCTACCTCAAATGATACTGTTTGAATTCAAATCCTCAACATGCCTCTTCAGATTGTTGCAAAGGATTCCAAAAGGGTTTCCTTGATACTAGGTTTTTCCTTTTGGCAAAATGGTTAAACATGATCTTCTTTTTGACAGAAGAAATAGTTAAAATTTTCTACTGGCTCTATTAAAAACTATTAAGATATAGTAGTATATAACTATTAGTTTCAGATGTACAATACAATAATATATATATAGTGTAATGATCACCATAGTAAATTGAATTAACATCTATTATTACACATCCTCACAATTTTTTTCCTCCTTCAGAAATTTTAAGATCTACTATAATCAATTTTTAACTGTACAACGTCTTTTGTTTTTGTATCTTGGTAAAGATGTAGAACAGTCTTCATTTTTTTCACAAATAGAAACATTTTAAATTACAGTACAATTTCTCTGAGGTTCATATCAAGGGTAAAGTTGGGAAACTCCAGTAAAGCTGAGTGGAGAGAATCTTTCATGATAAAGCACTTTCTGAGTGATCCTGTTAAGCACTTTGCTCAACAAACTTGGAAGGCCATGTGGGTCCCTGAGACAAGAAGTCATTCTGACTCAGGACCTAAAGGAATTCTATTCTGTACTTCTTTGCTCAGACTGTGCCCATAAAGGGCCTCAAAAAGAGAGGTCCTTGATGAATGATCAATAGTAAAATCCTAACGGAGAGGAAATTACTTTGTGAAGCAGTAGTGGGGAGTATTTTCTTTTAGTCAGAGTACGTTACTGGAATTAAAAGATGTGCTATGCTACACTAGTCAGATTATTTTGCGAGAGGCACCCATAGTTAGCAGCAGTCACATTCTCTTATCACTCATGATATATTTTCTGGTGAGATTTTGGGTCTTCAGCCTCAAGCAAATGAACAGAAGAAGAAGATCAGAGAGACTTAGGAGGATGGAGATAAGTTATCCTGTAGAGGAGTATAGAATAATCTCTGTTCATTTCCAAGGCAAATCATTCAACATCACAGTAATCCAAGTCTATGCTCCAACCAGTAAGCTGAAGCTGAACGGTTCTTTGAAGACTTAAAGACCTTTTAGAACTAACACCCCAAAAAGATGTCCTTTTCATTATAGGGGACTGGAATGCAAAAATAGTAAGTCAAGAAACACCTGGAGTAACAGGCAAATTTGGCCTTGGAGTACAGAATGAATCAGGATAAAGGTTAACAGAATTTTGCCAAGAGAATGCACTGATCATAGCAAATACCCTCTCCCAAAAACAAAAGAGAAGACTCTACACATGGACATCACCAGACGGCCAACAAAAAATCAGATTGATTATATTCTTTACGGCCAAAGATGGAGAAGCTCCATACAGTCAGCAAAAACAAGACCAGGAGCTGACTGTGGATCAGATCATGAATTCCTTATTGCCAAATTCAGATTTAAAATGATGAAAGTAGGGAAAACCACTAGACCATTCAGGTATGACCTAAATCAAATCCCTTATGATTATACAGTGGAAGTGAGAAATAGATTTAAGGGACTAGAATGATAGAGTGCCTGATGAACTATGGATGGAGGTTCGTGACATTTTACAGGAAACAGGGATCAAGACAATCCCCAAGAAAAAGAAATGCAAAAAAGCAAAATGACTGTCTGAGGAGGCCTTACAAAATAGCTGTGAAAAGAAGAGAAGTGAAAAGTAAAGGAGAAAAACCATTTGAATGCAGAGTTCCAGAGAATAGCCAAGAGAAATAAGAAGGCCTTCCTCAGCGATCAATGCAAAGATATAGAGGAAAACAACAGAATGGAAAAGACTAGAGATCTCTTCAAGAAAATTAGAGATACCAAGGGAACATTTCAGGCAAAGATGGGCTCAATAAAGGACAGAAATGGTATGGACCTAACAGACAGAAGATTTTAAGAAGATGTGGCAAGAATAAACAGACGAACTGTACAAAAAGATCTTCATGACACAGATAATCACGAGTACGATCACTCACTTAGAGTGGGACATCTGGGAATGGGAACTCAGTTAGGCCATAGGAAGCATCACTATGAACAAACCTAGTGGAAGTGATGAAATTCCAGTTGAGCTCTTTCAAATCCAGAAAGATGATCCTGTGAAAGTGCTGCACTCAATACACCAACAAATTTGGAAAACTCATCAGTGGCCACAGGACTGGAAAAGGTCAGTTTTCATTCCAATCCCAAAGAAAGGCAATGCCAAAGAATGTTCAAATTACTGCACAGTTTCACTCATCTCACATGTTGGTAGTAATGTTCAAAATTCTCCAAGCCAGGCTTCAGCAATACATGAACTGTGACCTTCTGGATGTTCAAGCTAGTTTTAGAAAAGGCAAACGAACCAGAGATCAAGTTGCCAACATTCACTGGATCATCAAAAAGGCAAGAGAATTCCACAAAAACATCTATTTCTGCTTTATTGACTATGCCAAAGCCTTTGACTATGTGCATCAGAATAAAGTGTGGGAAATTCTGAAAGATATGGTAATACCAGAACACCTGACCTGTCTCTTGAGAAACCTCTATGCAGGTCAGGAAGCAACAGTTAGAACTGGACATGGAACAACAGACTGGTTCCAAATAGGAAAAGGAGTACATCAAGGCTGTATATTGTCACCCCGCCTATTTGATTTATATGCAGACTACATCATGAGTAACGCTGGGCTGGAGGAAGCACAAGCTGGAATCAAGATTGCTGGGAGAAATATCAATAACCTCAAATATGCAAATGACACCACCCTTATGGCAGAAAGTGAAGAAGAACTAAATAACCTCTTGATGAAAGTGAAAGAGGAGAGTGAAAAAGTTGACTTGAAGCTCAAAATTCTGAAAACTGAGATCATGGCATCCATCCCCATCACTTCATGTCAAATAGATGGGGAAACAGTGGAAACAGTGGCTGATTTTATTTTTCTGCATTCCTAAATCACTGCAGATGGTGACTGCAGCCTTGAAATTAAAAGACGCTTACTCTTTGGAAGGGAAGTTATGACCAACCTAGATAGCATATTCGAAAGCAGAGATATTACTTTGTCAACAAAGGTCCATCTAGTCAAGGCTATGATTTTTCCAGTGGTCATGTATGGATGCAAGAGTTGGACTGTAAAGCAAACTGAGTGACAAAGAATTCATGCTTTTGAACTGTGGTTTTGGAGAAGACTCTTGAGAGTTCCTTGGACTTCAAGGAGATCCAATCAGTCCATCCTAAAGGAGATCAGTCCTGGATTGGAAGGACTGATGTTGAAGCTGAAACACCAATACTTTGGCCACCTGATGCAAAAAACTGACTCACTTGAAAAGACCCTGTTTCTGAGAAAGATTGAGGGCAGGAGGAGAAGGGGATGACAGAGGATGAGATGGTTGGATGCATTACCGACTCCACAGAAATGAGTTTGGGTAAACTCTGGAAGCTGGTAATGGACAGGGAGGCTTGGTGTGCTGCCGTTCACGGGGTCACAAATAGTTGGACATGACTGATTGAGTGTACTGAACTGAACTGAGAGGAGTGTAGTACCCAAACAAAAGAGCCAAACTTAAGAATATTAAACCAGTTTTGGGGGCTGCTCCTTCTTTTGATAGGCTTCTCAGAAAACTAAAGTCATGCCCTGGTGGGTACTGCTGACTGTCTTAAAGTACATCCTATCTAATCTTGCCTCAAAGTATATGGACAACCTTACTTCTTGCCAAGCCACCGTATTTTGTTTTTCTGATACTCTGAAATTTCCCTCATTACTATCATATGTTGAGGCTATTAGCATTATTGTTATTTACATTATATTTTTTGTAGTATATTCTGTTTATATTTTCTGTTTTTCTGTACAGTGACTCTGCCTTTATTAGTTGGTAATTCCCTACTCTTTCTTCAGAACCAAGTTAGAAACCTCACCTCATAAAATCTTTTCCAACTCTAGAAGGAGTTATCCTTTCTGTGTTACCAAAGCAAACTATGTTTTATAAGCTATTATATTATTCTTTTGTCTCCAACTTAGGCAAAATTAATACAAGGCATGTTAGTTCCTCAAAAATTGTTTGTGAAATATAAATAAGTGTCTGTCCCAATTATCAATTTTTTAGAAGTCTCGTAAGACAGACTAACTCTTCTATTAATTAAAATTTACTTCAAGTTAAAAAATGCATTTTTATAATTAAAGACAAGTATTAGATAAGGTAATTATCTTAAATAGCTACAGTCTTATTTATAGATAATAAATGCTTAAATATAAAATTTGACTATTATTATACTTATATATTTATTAATATGATGATAGATAATATTTGTTTCATTGTAGAAACATTACTAAAAAAAAGAGAAATCTCAAACTTTTAAAGATTACAGTTTTATGGTGAGAAGAGATACAAAGTTTTTCCTTTTGTGGTACCAGATAGCAATGAATCTACAGATGTTATTTTACTAAATTAAGTTTCTTCATCCATATCATTCTGCTGAAAAGATACAGATTAAATAAATCAAAGATTCTAACTTTCAAGGAAAAAAGCATAATGCTCCCCCCCAAAAAGAAAAGGTTAAGCCTGCATATTGTTTTCTTTGAATTCATTTTACTTGATTTTTGTTCAGTGTAAGGACTAACCCTGATTGCAATGAACCTGCTCTATACAGGCCCTATGAAGATCCCTGTGGATTTGATTGTGGGGTAGGTGTCCAGCCTATTTTATTTTATTCTCTTTTAGAATATCTTTACAAGGAGAACAATATAATGTGATGAATTTTAAACTTAGTAAGCCATAAATAATATTCTCAAAACATTGCTTTCTTGTTCTCTCTTGTCACAGTACTTTAAGGATACATAGATGTGGCAAGACAAAAGTTGCTAAATTCAAAGAAAAGCTTCTAATGAAGTGGGTATGTATAAAAACTTTTGAAACAGTAATTTCATTCCAAAACTTGCAATAAAATATACTAAAATTCAAGATTCAAAATAGTTTATTAACACTTTAGAGCAAATCATTAAGCTCATCTCATTTTTTGCACTAGAAATAATCACTCAAAGATGACTAATTTATTGACATGTATTTGATATTTTATACTTTGTTTTACTTAATTACAGTGACTCCAAATTTATATATTATTTTCTCCTGAGATGTTTGCTAGGTCATGCTTCCTGTGCAGCCAATGACATGTGAAGTCTTATTTTCAGAATAACCCAAATAGGGGAGGAAACAAACATTGAACTAAAGAATGGGACATGGCAAGGTTTTTGTTGTTGTTGTTGCTTGTTTTGTTTGCAAACTATTCCAATAATACAGGGTTTTCTAATTACTTTTCACTATGCTTTTTTCCAGTCTCTAGAGCATGAAATGTAGGCCAAAAGACCTCAAAATTCAGTGAGATCAGTTTGTGCTGTAACATTGCCACATAGGTAATCATTATATTGTCGTCAGTGGTTCTAGCCTGAGAAGAATAAAGACCTAAGTAAGAAAGAAGAAATTGACAAAACAGAAAAAGAGTAGATCTAATAACAAACTGCAGTCCTGGTCTTGGAAAAAATTAGCAAGTTTAACCAACAGACAGCTAACATTATATTTAGTAAGGTAGAAATCACAAATAAGTAATGACAAAGGAAAATAACTATTAGAAGAAACAAAAATTTGAGAAGTGTCTATTTTATACAATTCTAGACAAACACATAAATAAACATCAATAAGAAGAAAAATTTACTTAGTAAAGGCATTTTTTTCAATTTACCACAATAGAAATAAGCTGAAATACATTCATTAGAATGAATAGAGAAGGCAATCAAGGAATTATTAAAACCACCAACCCCAGTTACTTTCACAGAATTGAACTTTGAAAACCAGATAGTCCAAATGATAAACTGTTCCAAAGAATATGCAATAAAGGGAAATGTAGGAACTTATTTTCTAAAGCAATTACATCATGCAATCATCAGCAGATATTTGCCTCACAGAGAAAACAGAAGATATTGAGGAAAAATTTTTTCATCTTCCTTTTAGACATATTATTTTCTACTGTTATTGTTACTGAAGATACTTATTTGCCTAGGTACTGGAGCTCATTCCCATCTAAGATCTCAGAATTCTATCTAGTGTTTTTCCTAATGTTCTTAATTAATGTATTTTTATTAGTAGAAATCAAGCACAAAGGCAATATGAACTACAATATAGAATTATATTTTATCATACTTAAATGTGACATTAATTCCAATCTTTTTTCTCAATTTGACTTCCTTCACCACTGCTATATTCTATCAGAATGCATATTTTAATTAGAAAAACTTTTACAAAACTACGAGTGCTATTTCACAGAAAATAATTTAAAATGTCTAGTGACCTTCATCCCAATTCAAGTAGAAGAAATGTAAGTTAAAATGATGATAAAGAATTTCTCAATTTGTAAGAACTGAAAAGGTATTTTAAAGATTCAAATTTTAATACTTAATAATAGTATGGAGAAGTGAAAACTATCATGCAAAAATGTGGAGGTTTATATGGTAATATCTATTGAATTTACAAATACACATGACCCTTGTCATGTCAAAGCAATTCCACTGTAAGAATTTGTCTATGCATATACACACAAAATTATAGAAATTACCTGTGTGAAATATTTGCTTAAATATTAGTATAGATGGATATAAATGGAGACAACCTATATTTCCATCAATTTGGAAATGTTTAAATAATAAGGAACATACACACACATAAAAATTATACTTAAAAGTATAACAAAAATAGACCAAACATTCATCATAGAAAAATTGTTTCAATAATTAGTGACATATCCATAAAATAAATTATGTTCCTTGGAAAAAAATAATTCTGTATAGGTTGATTGATAAAAAATTCAATGATAAATTAAAATTACAGTTGCTTTAAAGTATGAAAATTATGAAGATATAAATATAAACCATATGCATGCTGTTACATGCTTACAAATAGTAGGGCAAGATTCACAAAACCCATAATATTAATCACAGTAACTGATGGAGTAGTTGAAGAAGTCAGGAAGTTTATTTTATTATTATCAGTCAGTTCAATTCAGTTTAGTTACTCAGTATTGTCCTATCTTGGCGACCCCATGAACTGTAGCACTTCAGACCTCCCTGTCCATCACCAACTCCCTTAGTTTACTCATACTCATGTCCATCTAGTTGGTGATGCCATCCAATCATCTTATTCCATGTCATCCCCTTCTTCCACCTTCAATCTTCCCCAACATCAGGGTCTTTTCAAGTGAGTCATCTCTTCTCATCAGGTGGCCAAAGTATTGGAGTTTCAGCTTCAACATCAGTCCTTCCAATGAATAATCAAGACTGATTTCCCTTAGGATGGACTGGTTGGATCTCCTTGCAGTTCAAGGGACTAACAAGATATTTCTCCAACACCATAGTTCAAAAGCATCAGTTCTTCAGCATTCAGTGAAAGAGGAGATTGAAAGTTAAAGTTTGTTATTTACAATTATCAACTGTTTTAAAATAAGTTTATATTTATGATTCACCAGTGACTCAGATGGTAAAGAATCTTCTGCAATGAAGGAGATCTGCATTCCATCCTTGGGTTGGGAAGATTCCCTGGAGGAGGGATTGGCAATCCACTCCAGTATTATTACCAATAATACTGGATCCGTCTGACTGGTTGGATCTCCTTGCTATCCAAGGGACTCTCAAGAGTCTTCTCCAACACCATAGTTCAAAAACATCAATTCTTTGGTGCTCAGCTTTATTTATGGTCCAACTCTCACATCCATACATGACTACGGGAAAACCCTAGCTTTGGACCTTTGTTGCTAAAGTAATTAATATCTCTGCTTTTTAACAGGCTGTCTAGGTTGGTCATAGATTTTCTTCCAAGAAGGAAAAATCTTTTAGTTTCATGGCTGCAGTACCATCTGCAGTGATTTTGGAGCCCTGAAAAATAAAGTCTCTCTATGTTTCCATTGTTTCCCCATCTATTTGCCATGAACTGATTGGACCGGTTGCCATGATTTTAGTTTTCTGAATGTTTAGTTTTGAGCCAACTTTTTCACTCTCCTCTTTCACTTTCACCAAGAGGCTCTTTAATTATTCGTTTTCTGCCATAAGGGTGGAGTTCTCTGTGTCTCTGAGTTTAGTGATATGTCTTCTGGCAATCTTGATTCCAGCTTGTGCTTCCTCCAGCCTAGCGTTTCTCATGATGTATTATGTATATAGTTTAAATAAACAATGTGACAGTATACAGCCTGGACATACTCCTTTCCTGATTTGGAATCAGTCTGTTGTTCCATGTCCAAGGCTAACTGTTCCTTCCTGACCCACATACAGATTTCTCAAGAGGCAGGTCATGTGGTCTGGTATCCCATCACTTGAAGAATTGTCCAGAGTTTGTTGTGGTACACACAATTAAAAGCATTGACATAGGCTTCCAGCATAGCTCAGTTGGTAAAGAATCTGCCTGTAATACTGGAGACCTGGGTTCGCTTCCTGGGTTGGGAAGATTCCCTGAAAAAGGAAACAGCAACCCACTCCAATACTTTTGCCTAGAGAATCTCATGGACAGAGGAGCCTAGTAGGCTACAGTCCATAGGGTTGCAAGAGTCAGACATGACTTGCTGCTATCTTTCTGACTTTGCTGATGGCTCAGACAGTAAAAGTGTCTGCCTACAATTCAGGAGACCTGGGTTTGATCCCTGGGTTGGGAAGATCCCTATGGAGAAGGAAATGGCTATCCACTCCAGTACTCTTTCCTGGAAAATCCCAATGATGGACGGAGGAGCCTGATAAGCTACAGTTCATGGGGTCACAAAGAGTAGCACATGACTAAGTGACTTCACTTTCACTTTCACTATAGTCAATAAAGCAGAAATAAACGTTTTTCTGGAACTGTGTCTTGCTTTTTCAATGATCCAACAGATGTTGGCAATTTGATCTCTGGTTCCTAAACTTTTTAAAATCCAGCTTGAACATCTGGAAGTTCACTGTTCATGTACTGTTGAGGCCTGGCTTGGCGAATTTTGAGCATTTCTTTGCTAACATGAGAGATGAGCATAATTTCGTGGTAGTATAAACATTCTTGGGCATTGCCTTTCTTTGGAATTGGAATGAAAACTGACCTTTGCAGTCCTGTGGTCACTGCTGAGGTTTCCAGATTTGCTGGCATATTGAATGCAGCACTTTCACAGCATCATTTTTTTAGGATTTGAAATAGCTCAACTGAGATTCCATCATCTCTACTAGCTTTGTTCACAGTGATGCTTCCTAAGGCCCATTTGACTAGGTTGTCTGGCTCTGAGTGATCACACCATCATGGTTATCTGGATCATGAAGATCTTTTTTGCATAGCTCTTCTCTATATTCCTGCCACTTCTTCTTAATATCTTCTGCTTCTGTTAGGTCCATACCTTTTCTGTCCTTTATTGTGCTCATCTTTGGATGAACTATTCCCTAGGTACCTCTAATTTTCTTGAGACCTCTACTATTTTCCATTTTATTGTTTTCCTCTCTTTCTTTGCACTAATCACTGAGGAAGGCTTTCTTATCTCTCCTTACTATTCTTTGGGACTCCGCATTCAAATGGATATATCTTTATTTTCCTTCTTTACCTTTGGATTCTCTTCTTTTCCTTTTGATTCTCTTCTTTTTCTCAGCTATTTGTAAGGCCTTTGAGACAACCAATTTGCCTTTTTGCATTTCTTTTTCTTGGAGATGATCTTGATCACTTCCTCCTATACAGTGTCATGAACCTCAATCCATAGTTCTTCTGACATTCTATGAGATCTATTCCGCTGAATCTATTTGTCACTTCCACTGCATAATTATAAAGGATTTGATTTATGTCATAACTGAATGGTCTAGTGGTTTTCCCTACTTTCTTCAATTTAAGTCTGAATTTGGCAATAAGAAGTTCACGATCTGAGCCATAGTCAGTTCCCGGTCTTATTTTCGCTAACTGAATAGAGCTTCTCCATCTTTGGCTACAAAGAATATAATCAATCTGATTTCTGTATGACCATCCAGTGATGTCCATGTGTAGAGTCTTCTCTCAGTTTGTTGGAAAAAGGTATTTGCTATGATCAATATGTTCACTTTAAAAACTGTTAGCCTTTGCCCTGCTTCATTTTGTACTCCAAGGCCGTATTTGCCTGTTACTTCAGGTAGCTCTTACTTCCTACTTTTGCATTCCAGTCCCCTGTAATAAAGAGGACCTATTTTTTCAGTGTTGGTTCTAGAAGGTCTTGTAGGTCTTCATAGAACCACTCAACTTCAGCTTCTTTAGCATTACTGTTTGGGGAATAGACTTGGATTACTGTGATACTGAATGGTTTGCTTAGAAATGGACATAGATCATTTTGTCATTTTTGGGACTGCATCCAAGTACTGTATTTTGGACTGTTTTGTTGACTATGATGGCTACTCCATTTCTTCTAAGGGATTCTTGCACACAGTAGTAGTAGTAGATTCTTGCACACATCTGAGTTAAATTCACCCATTTCAATTCATTTTAGTTCACTGATTCCTAAAATGTCTATGTTCAATCTTACTGTCTCCTGTTTGACCACTTCCAATTTGTCTTGATTCATGGACTTAGCATTCCAGGTTCTTATGCAATATTTCCCTTTACAGCATCAAACTTTACTTCCATCACCCATCACATCCACACCTGGGTGTTGATTTAGCTTTGGCTCTGTCTCTTCATTCTTTCTGGAGTTATTTCTCTACTGATCTCCAGAAGCATATTGGGCACCTACTGACCTGGGGAGTTCATCTTTCACTGTCATACCTTTTTGCATTTTCATACTGTTCATNTTTACAGCATCAAACTTTACTTCCATCACCCATCACATCCACACCTGGGTGTTGATTTAGCTTTGGCTCTGTCTCTTCATTCTTTCTGGAGTTATTTCTCTACTGATCTCCAGAAGCATATTGGGCACCTACTGACCTGGGGAGTTCATCTTTCACTGTCATACCTTTTTGCATTTTCATACTGTTCATGGGGTTTTCAAGGCAAGAGTACACAAGTGATTTGCCATTCTCTTCTCCAGTGGACCATGTTTTGTTAGAATTCTCCTCCATGACCTCTCTGTCCTGAGGCAAACAGGCAGATTTGCAACACCCAGAGCCCGAAGGCAATGGGCTGCTACATTCTCAGCCCCAAAGATGACATCCTCTAACAAACTTTGAGAAGGCTCCCAGCTGCTAAACACGTTTTCCTGACATCCTGGATGGTTGACATCTGCCAAGATGGTCGCAGCCTGAGATCAGCTCTCCAGAGGAAACATATGGCACATCTGATATTTTGCTCTTGCAGCACACTCAGGAAACTGAGTGGCTGAGGCCGAGGAGTGGTTAAGATGCATGGCCCACCTGGAACAGTGTGCTCACCAGCACCTGGTCGCCTGAGCTACTCAGACCTGGGGAGGGCACAAAATTCATGCCCAACGCACAGGGACTGAGCCATAACTGTGTCTGAGTGTCTTCTTTGGGTGTATGGGTCAGCAGTTGACTGTCTCAGGGGCTCTGGGTGCAGCAGACCTGATATGGCATAAGCCCTCCTGGAGGAGGTTGCCATTAACCCCACTATGGAATCACTAGAACTTATACAGGACTGGTGAAACAGACTCTTAGAGGGCACAAACAAAACCTTGCGCGCACCAGGACCCAGGAGAAAGGAGCGGTGACCCCACAAGAAACTGATCCAGACATGCCCATGAGTGTCCAGGTGTCTCTGGTGGAGGCGTGGGTTGGTGGTGGCCTGCTTCAGGGTTGGAGGCACTGAGTACAGCAGTTTTGAAGTGCACCTTTTGAAGGTGGCCACTATCTTCATCACCTCCACCATAGTTTGGCCTCAGGTCAAGCAACCAAAAGGAAACACAGCCCTGCCTATCAACAGAAAATTGGATTAAAGATTTACTGAACATGACTCCACCCAACAGAACAAGATCCTGTTTCCCCCTCAGTCCCCCCCTTCATGAAGCTTCCATAAGCCTCTTATCCTTATCCATCAGAGGGCTGACAGAATGAAAACCACAATCACAGAAAACTAACCAAACTGATTACATGGACCACAGCCTTGTCTCACTCAATGAAACTATGAGACATTTACAGTCATCACACTGTTTTAAAATAAATTTATAAATAAAGATGAATTAAACCACACTATTTGATGTGAATTTGACTTCCTGTGATTGTTGCAATGGAGATATATCTTATTTAATTTCCAAAAACTAAATTTTCAAAAAAATTAAAAAACACAAAAATATGAAGGAAAGAGAGAAAAAGAAGAACAAGTGTGGGGGGACAGGTTGAGTCAAAGAGAAAAAAGAAAAAGGAGGGAGGGAAGGAAAGAAAAACTCCATACTCTTGACTTGGATTTTTACCTTAAAAATCCTACTGTTGACCAGGTGATATTGTAGTATAATCAATCTTGAATGACATTACTTTTATTACTACTATTAAAGATAATAACAAATCAACTGAATTTTTTAAAGTAGGAAATATAGCAGAAACATGTAGTTCTAACTCTATTTGTCACAATGCATGCTACTGTTTTTTTTTTTTATTTAAGTCATTGTACACAATGCAAACTATTAATATTGGAAGATAATCTAAACTATAATATATATTTAATAACCAAACCAAATAATACATCTTAAGCCAATTTTAACATTTGTTTTAAAATGATAAGGAATTTAAGTGAAAGTGAAGTCGTTCAGTTGTGTCCATCTCTTTGTGACCCTATGGACTGTAGCCTATCAGGCTTCTTTGTCCATGGGATTTTCCAGGCAAGAATATTGGAATGGGTTGCCATTTTCTTCTCCAGAAGATCTTTCTGACCCAGGGATTGATCCCAGGTCTCCTGCATTGTAGGCAGACGCTTTACCATCTGAGCCACCAGGGAAGCCCCGATAAGAATGCAATTTAACATAAGTAATAGGGTAACAGTGGCACCTTTATCTTTTTTTACTGTAAAATATGCACATTATTTGACTTGGCTAAAAGTAATCTTTTTGTTAAAAAGGATCAAATTTATTTATTAATGATAATTAAAGATACATTTTTTGCCTCAGTGACAGTTTTGGTTTCAGTCCTTTGCAGACAAAAGATTGCAGGTATTATGATCTCCAACAATTCTAAGTTCAGACTACTAAACATAATGTATCTTAAAGATAAAAATAAAATAGGACAAAGGAGGAACATTTTAAGTGTTCTTTTTAAGTGAAACTACATTTGTTAAAGTACCTGTTACTGTCATCGTTTGAAATTAAAATCCCAATCTGGAGCTTCTCTTTCATAAGGACTGCAAACAAATATCTATGTACATCTTAAGAATTCCTATATTGGAAGCTTGAGGTAATTCAACAAAAGGTCTACCTGTAGAAATTTAAAATGATATTATGCTTTGACTTTAATAAAGAAAATCATAATATGTAATCAGCAATTGATACTTTTCTTTACAAATACATATTTATGTTCATTCTTCCTACCTGGGAAATAAAATACATACATGTATTCAAATAATTTACCTACCTTTGGTGTTTAGCATAGTAATTCCTTTCTTTTGTAGGTATTCTGACATCTTCTTGGAATTCAAGTCAAAGGGACAACTAAAATGTCTCCTGCTTTTAATGATCTTGGTTGCACACAACAAAAACTTTGTGACAGGAAAGGGGGGCCTGGAAAATACTAGAGAAAACTAATAAAGGTAGAAAGATACAAATATAAATCTAACCACATGCCTCTTAATGGAAAACGGTACAATTTAGCCTATTACTAATCCAATGAAATTGGAAATTAACAAATATGAGATGTATAGATAAAAGCTANGAGACTCTGATGCTGGGAAGGACTGGGGACAGGAGGAGAAGGGGATGACAGAGGATGAGATAGCTGGATGGCATCACCGACTTAATGGACGTGAGTTTGTGTGGACTTTGGGAGTTGGTGATGGACAGGGATGCCTGGCTTGCTGCAATTCATGGGGTCACAAAGAGTCAGACACGACTGAGTGACTGAACTTAACTGAACTGAAAGTGATAGTGAAGAGAATCAAGAGGAATGGAATGATAGAATGATAAAGTAAATCTCCCATTTTGAATCCTAAATACTATTCCTTCCTTTCCAAATCAAGATTTCAGAATCAAAATCTGTTGTATATTATGAGCTAGTTACTAGATGAGAGACGTTTAATAAACAACCTAGAACATGAAAATTGTATTTAATTATGGATAAACACACTTGTATTTAAAATGGTATATGTGTGTATGTATATATATGTGTCACACACACACACATATGGCACTGCTGGTAAAGACCAGAGAAGGAAATGGCAACCCACTCCAGAATTCTTGCCTGGACAGAGGAGCCTGGTGGGCTGCTGCCCATAGTGTCGTACAGAGTTGGACACGACTGAAGCAACTTAACATGCATGCATGCATGCATTGAAGAANGCACTGCTGGTAAAGACCAGAGAAGGAAATGGCAACCCACTCCAGAATTCTTGCCTGGACAGAGGAGCCTGGTGGGCTGCTGCCCATAGTGTCGTACAGAGTTGGACACGACTGAAGCAACTTAACATGCATGCATGCATGCATTGAAGAAGGGAACGGCAACCCACTCCAATATTCTTGTCTGGAGAATTCCAGGGACAGAGGAGCCTGGTGGGCTGCCATCTATGTGGTCGCACAAAGTCGGACACACCTGAAGTGACTCAGCATCAGTAGAGGTAAAGAACCTGCCTGCCAATGCAGGAGGACTTTAATGCCTATGTCAGGAAGGTCCCCTGGAGGAGGGCATGGCAACCCACTCCACTATTCTTGCCTGGGAAATCCCATGGACATAGGGACTTGGTAGGGTACAGTCCAGAGGCTTGCACAGAGACAGACATGACTGCATAAACTTAGCATGCATGTGTGTGTGTACAAAGTGACTCAAATTTCAATATCTGAAGTTTTAGTTGCTTGGAATTTAAAGTGAATAGCCATTAGATTGTTAAAGCCTTAAAAAGGAGAAAACATACAGGAACATTTAATTGTTGTTCAGTCATCCAGTTGTGTCTGATTCTTGGCGACCCCGTGGCCATGGATTGCAGCACACCAGGG
Organism: Neotragus moschatus; assembly: GCA_006410615.1. Taxonomy (NCBI): domain Eukaryota; kingdom Metazoa; phylum Chordata; class Mammalia; order Artiodactyla; family Bovidae; genus Neotragus; species Neotragus moschatus. The sequence goes on along the minus strand of SJYA01001037.1, from coordinate 70,603 downwards.
CTCCCTGTTCCTCACCATCTCCCAGAGTTTGCCCAAGTTCATGCTCATTGCATCAGTGATGCTGTCCAGTCATCTCATCCTCTGACACCCTCTTCTCCTTCTACTCTCAATCTTTCCCAGCATCAGGGACTTTTCCAATGAGTTGTCTGTTCACATAAGATGACCAAAATACTGGAGCTTCTGCTTCAGCATCAGCACTTCCAGTGAGTATTCAGATTTGATCTCCCTTAATGTTGACTGGTTTGATCTCCTTGCTATCCAAGGGACTTTCAGGAGTCTTCTCAAGCACCACAGTTTGAAGGCATCAATTCACTGGCATCCTGCCTTCTTTATGGTTCAGCTCTCACAACTGTATGTGACCACCGGGAAGACTGTAGCCTTGACTATATGGACTTTTGCTGGCAGAATAATATCTCTGTTTTTCAACACACTGTCTAGGTTTGTCATTGCTTTCCTGCCAAGAAGCAGCTGTTTTCAGATTTTATGTCTATACAAATGCCAATTTATGACAGTTATATTTTTTACTATGTGTTTTCTTTTCAAACCACTAGATTTTCTACATGTATAAAGTCAATTACTGAGGTTTTTCAGTTGACAGGCTCAAAAGTTTAAAAAGAAACTTAACCTTTTATAGATACTATTCTGTTGAAATGCTTCTTATATCCTCTGGGTGGATAAGTGGTTTTAAAAGACAGTTAGAAATCAATTATAATACTGAATGTTTAAAAGAAAAGTGTAGCTTGGAATTTGAATCCCTCATTGGTACTTGAATATTCTAAGAACTTCAATTTAAAACTTTGATGCAGATACTTAAATCTCACATGTACTATTTCTTAGAAAGTTGATTTATTTGCATAAATTCCAGGTTCTCTCTCTAAAGTTTTAACCAGGGAGATAGTTCAAATGCACTTTTAAAAACCAATACACTATTCTAGACCACAGTAAACTGTCATTGTTTCTTTTTCTTTCAATGTATTTATATATACATTTTAGAAGATGATCAAGAACCCAAAAATGACCATGATGATAATGAAATTTTTTCAAGAAGAAATTAAAAAATTGTTAAAAATCAACTTAATAATACTCTTTGTCTCTTTCAACATCTTTTGATATTAATTTGTATACATATATTGTATTTTTATCCTAGAAATAAGAACTTTGAAGCAACCCTAGCTCTGAAAACCATCACTATACTGTGAACATATTCCAGTCTTTTCAGACATCTCTTCATCACTATTTTATAAACTTTGATTACCTTATGTAAAGGAAAACCAAACATAATGTAATGGATTTTGACATAAAACTTAGCATTTAGATGTATCCAAGTTTTCTATCCAAAGCAATAACTCACAGGAAGTTTGCCACAATTGAATTAGTCTGTTTTATGGCTAAGAGATTTATGACTCTTATTCAATAGTATCTTTTTCTTGAGTTTCCTTTGAATAATTCTCACATATAAAAATACATTAAAACATTTGAGACACTTCTTTTAGTTCTCTGCTTTAAATTTCCCATTAATCTTAAGGCGAATGCAACTGTAAAGTATATAATACTTTACTCANTCATGCTCATTGCATCAGTGATGCTGTCCAGTCATCTCATCCTCTGACACCCTCTTCTCCTTCTACTCTCAATCTTTCCCAGCATCAGGGACTTTTCCAATGAGTTGTCTGTTCACATAAGATGACCAAAATACTGGAGCTTCTGCTTCAGCATCAGCACTTCCAGTGAGTATTCAGATTTGATCTCCCTTAATGTTGACTGGTTTGATCTCCTTGCTATCCAAGGGACTTTCAGGAGTCTTCTCAAGCACCACAGTTTGAAGGCATCAATTCACTGGCATCCTGCCTTCTTTATGGTTCAGCTCTCACAACTGTATGTGACCACCGGGAAGACTGTAGCCTTGACTATATGGACTTTTGCTGGCAGAATAATATCTCTGTTTTTCAACACACTGTCTAGGTTTGTCATTGCTTTCCTGCCAAGAAGCAGCTGTTTTCAGATTTTATGTCTATACAAATGCCAATTTATGACAGTTATATTTTTTACTATGTGTTTTCTTTTCAAACCACTAGATTTTCTACATGTATAAAGTCAATTACTGAGGTTTTTCAGTTGACAGGCTCAAAAGTTTAAAAAGAAACTTAACCTTTTATAGATACTATTCTGTTGAAATGCTTCTTATATCCTCTGGGTGGATAAGTGGTTTTAAAAGACAGTTAGAAATCAATTATAATACTGAATGTTTAAAAGAAAAGTGTAGCTTGGAATTTGAATCCCTCATTGGTACTTGAATATTCTAAGAACTTCAATTTAAAACTTTGATGCAGATACTTAAATCTCATATGTACTATTTCTTAGAAAGTTGATTTATTTGCATAAATTCCAGGTTCTCTCTCTAAAGTTTTAACCAGGGAGATAGTTCAAATGCACTTTTAAAAACCAATACACTATTCTAGACCACAGTAAACTGTCATTGTTTCTTTTTCTTTCAATGTATTTATATATACATTTTAGAAGATGATCAAGAACCCAAAAATGACCATGATGATAATGAAATTTTTTCAAGAAGAAATTAAAAAATTGTTAAAAATCAACTTAATAATACTCTTTGTCTCTTTCAACATCTTTTGATATTAATTTGTATACATATATTGTATTTTTATCCTAGAAATAAGAACTTTGAAGCAACCCTAGCTCTGAAAACCATCACTATACTGTGAACATATTCCAGTCTTTTCAGACATCTCTTCATCACTATTTTATAAACTTTGATTACCTTATGTAAAGGAAAACCAAACATAATGTAATGGATTTTGACATAAAACTTAGCATTTAGATGTATCCAAGTTTTCTATCCAAAGCAATAACTCACAGGAAGTTTGCCACAATTGAATTAGTCTGTTTTATGGCTAAGAGATTTATGACTCTTATTCAATAGTATCTTTTTCTTGAGTTTCCTTTGAATAATTCTCACATATAAAAATACATTAAAACATTTGAGACACTTCTTTTAGTTCTCTGCTTTAAATTTCCCATTAATCTTAAGGCGAATGCAACTGTAAAGTATATAATACTTTACTCAAAATAGGTTAACTGCTTTCTCAGACAGTTATCAGTATCAAGTTTTATTGTGTGTCTTGCCTTCAGTTAATTTTTAAAGGTTAATATGATTTTCCTTTTCTTAAACACAGTAGCCACAATTTAGTACTTTTTCAGGTGGTAAATATTTCTTGTTTGTTTACACCATTTATTGCATCCAGTAAATGGTACATGCTGAGGATAAGGAAGTAAGACAAGTCTCTGTCATCCATAAGAGTTTCCCAAGAGTCACGGTGAAGATGAGCAACTCAAACTTCAATGAGTGTAATAATGGACCTGAAGAAAGCAGGTTAAAAATGCTACCAGAGGATATGAGAAACAAGACTGGAGGTTAATAAGGAGTCAGCAAGCTTTATGGAGGAAGTAAAACAGGATGGAAGGAAGAGATAACACTCCTAGGTAAAGAAAATAAATGATAATAGTAATACCTCTAGTCCATCTGAGTATTTCTTTCCCCTCTTCCTCCATATTAAGTGAATTACCTTAATCCCAAAACTTTCTCCCTTTGTTCTCCTCACAGCCCACAAAATTAAAAAATGACTTAACAGCTGTAGTGACAAAGAAGTACATATCTACCCAGTGAATTTACATGAACCAGACTAGGTGAGGTTAAAAATAATAATCAGCCATGAAGACAGATGATGGGAAATAAAACTAAAGAAAGCATAAAATTTTGGGGAGACGGATCTATTGTTTTATCTGGTCGCCAAGTGAAAGCTGACTCAATTTGGCCGCCATCCCTGTTATCTTAAAATTTCCTTCAAACTCTGAGGATCAGCCTAGGGCCTGTTGGTCATGTAAGTTTCAGAGACATTGACTGTCTATAGAGATCCTGCTCAAACTCTGACCAATTAGTACATGCAGATTTTCTAGTGCGAATTTATTCCTTGAATGTATGCAAGTTCACAGAGAATTAAGTCACAGGCATGAAAAACACTTTTCTATCAAGACCTTGTACAGAATAACATTCTAACCAAAAAAAAGAGAGAGAGAGAGAGAGAGAAATCACAGACACATGAAAAAACATTTGATGGGATTAAAGTTAATGCTACATATGGTAGAAAGTAAGTGTGCACCACCAAGAGTAAGGCTGAGGTTTTTGTATAGCCAACTGAAGTGTTTAGATTTTATCCCCTGGGACCATATTTTCAAACATTTCCTCTAAAATGTACCTTAATGCTGAGCTGAGATCACATGAACCACAACAGCTCTGGGTATATTGCCCAAAGTTCAGATCATTTTGTTATAATAATATCATTTCTTTTGACAGTCATGTTCTCCCCTTAGATTTTTTGCATATTTGCCATTTATTACTTAGTATATACATCGTAACTTTAATTTTAATTCATTCTAAATAAGTAAAACAAATATGCAAAAGTTGTGTCATGATGACCCTGTGACTTTATGACATTATCTCATTTTACCCTACACTGAAAAGCACATAAAGCCAGAGTTTAGAATGTATATTGAAAGGATTTAAGAAAAGTCATATCACTCAACTTGCAGTTTAAGAAATTGCTCTTATAGTAAGAAAATGGACACTATTAGAACACTGATGAGATGAATTTTTAAAAGATTGAACCAAGGCAAAGACATTGACTCTCTTCATTCAAAGTACTTAGGCAGATGTCCTAAGATGAGGTTACCACTTGGGATAATGTCTATAATAACTGAGGGGGGAGGAGCAGGAATCACAGCAAAAGGCTACTCTGGTCTGATACCTGCAAACAATATGGCCTTGACAGAACACTACAGAAGATTCTTAAGTGGCTGAAGCAGGAGGCAGGTTCCTTTGTGAAGGAATAATTGAGTGGTTCACTTTTAAGGCTCCCATGGGTAAAGAGCTGTGATGCATGGACCCACTTCTCCATAAATATTTGGAGGGAAACTCCTATAGATTTCTAGTGGACCTCATTTCCTAAGGGAGACTTAGAAGGTGGAAGGTGTTACTTAATACTGATCATCTTTTTGCTTCAATATTCCTTCCAAATTTCCTTTATCCTCAGCTGCTATTTCGGCTGGTTTTGATGACTTACCTAGTCGACTGTCACACATTTTCATTTCTGAAGAAATAAGATTCCTTTTTGTGAAATCCCACACCTAAGAAATATGTACTTCATGGGTCTTTGGATGGGCTTCCCAGGTGGCGATAGTAGTAAAGAACACACCTGCCCATGCAAGAGACATAAAAGATGTAGGTTCGATCCCTGAGTTGGGAAGATGGAGAATAGCATGGCAACCCACTCTAGTATTCTTGCCTGGAGAATCCCATGGATAGAGGAAATTGGTTGTCCATGGAGTCACAAAGAGCTGGACATGACTAAAGCAACTTAGCATCCATGCACACAGGTCTCTGGATAGTGGTGGCCAGTTGAGGCTCTCTAAGCAGAAAACACAAACCCATACCCAGAATACAGGACTTGGTAAAAGCAAACAGACAAACAAATAACTGGTTGGTTCCTTTATGAAATGATCATATCAAAGATGCATCATTTGTTTTTGTTGCAGGTGTGTTGGGCATGCTGAGATGCAATATCCAGATAAGCCTTGGTAAGTAAGAATCCATGTTGCTGTGCCCATGCAGTCTCTACTGTTGCCACCACAAACACTCCATTTGTAAGTCCATTATGCCTTGTGAATGAGAAGTGTCTGTCACTCATTCTTCATTGAAATTAAACACAGACACACTCCACTCAAAGATCCATATCATGTACTCAGACTGTATTAATCTGCTCTAATAAAGATACTAAAAATATTCTGGCTGTTGTAATTGGGACTACCACTTGATTGATCTTGCAGTAGTTTATAGGAATTCTCCAGAATACATTTGGTTACTGCACTGGCTATACTGGTGAAGTAATGGAAGTATAAAAAGGACTATCACCTTGTAGTCTTGAGATACTTAATATTGGCAATAACCATCACTCTCCCTGCCCTCCTCAATACACAGAAGGATCTTATCCTGTTTTTGATTTATTCCCTCAGAGTTTGTTGTTCAAAAGCTCCTTTTTGGCCCCCCTCACTATAATAGCTTTCCTCCACAAATGAAGAGTCTAATATAAAAGTTGTTTTGTGGAGATGAAAATGGAGAGATCACAAGAGACAACACAGAAATACAAAGGATCATAAGAGACGACTATCAGCAATTATATGCCAATAAAATAGACAACGTGGAAGAAATGGACAAATTCTTAGACAAGTACAACTTTCCAAAACTGAACCAGGAAGAAATATAAAATCTTAACAGACCCATCACAAGCACGGAAATTGAAACCATAATCAGAAACCTTTCAGCAAACAAAAGTCCAGNCAATAAAATAGACAACGTGGAAGAAATGGACAAATTCTTAGACAAGTACAACTTTCCAAAACTGAACCAGGAAGAAATATAAAATCTTAACAGACCCATCACAAGCACGGAAATTGAAACCATAATCAGAAACCTTTCAGCAAACAAAAGTCCAGGTCCAGATGGCATCACAGCTGAATTCTACCAAAAATTTTGAGAAGAGCTAACACCTATCCTACTCAAACTCTTTCAGAAAATTGAAGAGGAAGGTAAACTCCCAAACTCATTCTATGAGGCCACCATCACCCTAATACCAAAACCTGACAAAGATGTCAAAGAAAACTACAGGTCAATATCACTGATGAACATAGATGCAAAAATCCTCAACAAAATTCTACCAATCAGAATCCGACAACACATTAAAAAGATCATACACCATGACCAAGTAGGCTTTATTCCAGGGATGCAAGGATTCTTCAATATCCACAAATCAGTCAATGCAATTCACCACATTAACAAATTGAAAAATAAAAGCCATATGATTATCTCAATAGATGCAGAGANACAAGGGCTTCTTTGTAAGCTACCAAAAGGCCCTCGACCTTCACACTTAGTTTTCAATCTTTTATTAACATTTCTGTTTTTCATTTGCTGTAGGATGTCAATGCAACTTAATATCAGTCAGCCAATTCCATTGCCCATGTATGCATTGCACCCCCACCCCAATCCTTTTCTATCTCCTGAATTATTGTCCTGAGCAAGAATGTTTCTTCTACTCGAACATTCTTCCAACTACTTGAAGTTTATAAAGTAATTATATATTGGAAAGTCCATTTCCTGATTTTGACATTGAGTTGTAAAACTTCCAGCTGTTAAAATGTTCACCAAATTATGTATATGAAAAATTAACAGCTACAAAAATTCTAGTACTGAACATATGAAATGAAATAATTATCCAAAATATGATCTATTTAACATAACTATAGAAGCCAAAACAATGAGCTAAATAAAATATTTTTTAATGAATTTCTGTCCATATGGGAGCATTAATTAAGAATTCAAAACAAGAAACCAAAATAATTACTCAAGAGTAAAGCATAACCTATAAGTGTCAGGAGACTCACAGTAAGTAGATAAATATTTTGCTTCTTAAAAATACAAATGCATAGGATTATGTATGCAAATACTGNGTTCACCAAATTATGTATATGAAAAATTAACAGCTACAAAAATTCTAGTACTGAACATATGAAATGAAATAATTATCCAAAATATGATCTATTTAACATAACTATAGAAGCCAAAACAATGAGCTAAATAAAATATTTTTTAATGAATTTCTGTCCATATGGGAGCATTAATTAAGAATTCAAAACAGGAAACCAAAATAATTACTCAAGAGTAAAGCATAACCTATAAGTGTCAGGAGACTCACAGTAAGTAGATAAATATTTTGCTTCTTAAAAATACAAATGCATAGGATTATGTATGCAAATACTGCTAAAACTCTATTTAACATATTATAACAAAAGTAAATAAATTCCTTTCCCAGTGAATTGTCTCCAATTTTATTGATATATCCTTGAATGTTTAAAGGATATTAATGATAAAATTTGTTTATCCAAGTAGGATAAATAAATAAAAATCTATCTGATAATAATTGCATAGTCTTACACACATTTTAAGGCATTTTCTTACACTATTGCAAAAGAAAAGTATTATTTCTGTACTTGTGTAAATTTTTCTGTACCCCTGAAGGAGCAAAAGGAGGATGAGACAGAAAGAGACTAAAAGAAAAATAAAGGAAGGAAACTATAAGGCAAGGATAAACTTATCTCTAACATAAGGTTTTCTGGAGAAATTGCTCATGACAATGACAGTAATTAACTTGCTGATCTAAACATTAGAATATGAAGCTGACTAGAAAATAAAAAATAAACAGGAATTTCTGGTAATGTATCAATGTATCAATATTTATATTCTGCATTGTAAAGAAAAAAAAATTCCCAATTTATCCAGGAAGAAGTGGGATTATTTGAGGTTGAAAGAGCTTGAAGAAAATAATTGAAATTAGCTTATAAATATCTATTACTTCAATACTCCCCAAGTGGAGTTAGAAATAATTTTGCAATCAGAAGGAATTACACACACACACACACAAATTCTCACAAGCTAATGCTCAAAATATAGATGTTCTTTTTGTCTAAAGATATTTTTAAACCAAACTAAATTGCCATAGATAATTTTCACAAATATTTTTATGTAAAATTAGTAAGTTTATGTATTAATTTAATGCTATACTGTTTTTATTTTGAACAGTATTTTAGTAAATTTATTGTAAACTATCAGATTATCTTAATTTTGTTGTATATTATATTTATGCTTTTAGTATATACATAATTGTTTATTTGAAAATATTAAGAAGCTTTACTGAACTTANGGTGAGATTGCTGGATCGCATCACTGACTCGATAGACTGATAGTCTGAGTGAACTCCGTGTAATGGTGATAGACAGGGAGGCCTGACGTGCTGCGATTCATGGGGTCACAAAGTGTTGGACATGACTGAGTGACTGAATTGAACTGAACTGAGGAAAGATCAGGGAATCATTCATACATACACTTGCTCTGTGACTGCAGAGTCCTTTCTTCTGGGGACCAGGAACATTTCATTCAAGTTTAGGATCTGAAGACTCTCTCTTCTCCAGAAATATGGTAAGGGACCTTGAAGTTTTACTGAGGTAACAACCCTTGGATTCCTACTCATCCATTTTCCACTTCTTTATTTACATTAGGTAGTAACCTCATGGGCTGCCCATTATTTCGTCCTTGTACTCATTCATGTCCAACTCTTTGTGACCCCATGAACTGTAGCCCACCAGTCTCATTTTGCCCATAGTGATGTCACATTCTAGTATTCATTTGAAGAATGTTATGTCGGTCCAACTCCTTTATGAACAACTAAGACCTTGCTGATATAACAATTGTGACCATCCAGTGTGTGGCATTTCAGTATGCTTATTTAATGTCTATTTATTTGCACCCCATACATCCAAACTAATCAAGCTTTGTTACAGCCTTTTCTGCCATTATCCTTCATTATAGATAACGACCAACCACCACTGAACTTAGTAGTTAAATTTATGCTCCTATCACCAGCTCATTCTTGATGACTTTAGTGAGTGGTGTGGTGGTCCTTCTAATACTTCATCATGCCAACTTTCCTAAACTTTTTAATTCCTTAAACTACCACCTGCTATAGAAATATAAACCTTTTTATATCACTCAGCAGGGTCAACACTTTCTCAGGTTTACAGAAGTCATTCAAACAGCTAGTTAGCATCTTCTGGGTTTCTTACTAAAGTATTACATACAGTATATCAGAAATATCCTCAAATTTATAAATTCTCTTTTCCAGTCTATGTTTCTGTTCTCCTGATTATCAATCACCCTTTTAATCTAGTCACACTGGCAATGTCCCAGCTCCTTATTAAATGTGTTGGCTAACTTTCACAGCTCCTTTGAGTCACTGACTCTTCCCTCCTCATCAGATTCAGCATATGTCTGACTGGATTATGCCACGATTGACAGTAATCAAGGAGCTGGGGAAAGATATTAAAGAGATAGAACGTTTTAATGTTATGGGAGAGAACCCACTTCAGTGACTTTCTGCTTGAGGAAAGTGAGCATCTTAGTAGGGAAGGATGGACCATCTCTGTAAACTTAGGGTTTAAAAGGCTGAGGAACCAAAATGTTGGCACCCCATGCACTCCTTTGCCCTCACTCCATGGTCAGAGTGCACGGATTTTTGAACCAGGACCCTAACTTCAGCATAAAGGACCTTTCTCAAGTGTACATTCCATGGGTCTCTGAAGCTCAGGAACTCTAAATATTAAGTGCTGAGTTTAATATTTACATTTTCCTGCACTCCCACAGGAGCAGACAAGGGCTTCTTTGTAAGCTACCAAAAGGCCCTCGACCTTCACACTTAGTTTTCAATCTTTTATTAACATTTCTGTTTTTCATTTGCTGTAGGATGTCAATGCAACTTAATATCAGTCAGCCAATTCCATTGCCCATGTATGCATTGCACCCCCACCCCAATCCTTTTTTATCTCCTGAATTATTGTCCTCAGCAAGAATGTTTCTTCTACTGGAACATTCTTCCAACTACTTAAAGTTTATAAAGTAATTATATATTGGAAAGTCCATTTCCTGATTTTGACATTGAGTTGTAAAACTTTCAGCTGTTAAAAAGTTCACCAAATTATGTATATGAAAAATTAACAGCTACAAAAATTCTAGTACTGAACATATGAAATGAAATAATTATCCAAAATATGATCTATTTAACATAACTATAGAAGCCAAAACAATGAGCTAAATAAAATATTTTTTAATGAATTTCTGTCCATATGGGAGCATTAATTAAGAATTCAAAACAGGAAACCAAAATAATTACTCAAGAGTAAAGCATAACCTATAAGTGTCAGGAGACTCACAGTAAGTAGATAAATATTTTGCTTCTTAAAAATACAAATGCATAGGATTATGTATGCAAATACTGCTAAAACTCTATTTAACATATTATAACAAAAGTAAATAAATTCCTTTCCCAGTGAATTGTCTCCAATTTTATTGATATATCCTTGAATGTTTAAAGGATATTAATGATAAAATTTGTTTATCCAAGTAGGATAAATAAATAAAAATCTATCTGATAATAATTGCATAGTCTTACACACATTTTAAGGCATTTTCTTACACTATTGCAAAAGAAAAGTATTATTTCTGTACTTGTGTAAATTTTTCTGTACCCCTGAAGGAGCAAAAGGAGGATGAGACAGAAAGAGACTAAAAGAAAAATAAAGGAAGGAAACTATAAGGCAAGGATAAACTTATCTCTAACATAAGGTTTTCTGGAGAAATTGCTCATGACAATGACAGTAATTAACTTGCTGATCTAAACATTAGAATATGAAGCTGACTAGAAAATAAAAAATAAACAGGAATTTCTGGTAATGTATCAATGTATCAATATTTATATTCTGCATTGTAAAGAAAAAAAAATTCCCAATTTATCCAGGAAGAAGTGGGATTATTTGAGGTTGAAAGAGCTTGAAGAAAATAATTGAAATTAGCTTATAAATATCTATTACTTCAATACTCCCCAAGTGGAGTTAGAAATAATTTTGCAATCAGAAGGAATTACACACACACACACACAAATTCTCACAAGCTAATGCTCAAAATATAGATGTTCTTTTTGTCTAAAGATATTTTTAAACCAAACTAAATTGCCATAATTTTCACAAATATTTTTATGTAAAATTAGTAAGTTTATGTATTAATTTAATGCTATACTGTTTTTATTTTGAACAGTATTTTAGTAAATTTATTGTAAACTATCAGATTATCTTAATTTTGTTGTATATTATATTTATGCTTTTAGTATATACATAATTGTTTATTTGAAAATATTAAGAAGCTTTACTGAACTTATATTATGAATTCTGAATACTTTTGAACTCTGAGTCATTATACTGATTATTACTTGCTATAATCTCTAACCTTTTATTAATTCTGAGCATTTTCAAAATTAATGTTGACAGATTTTATTCTACTCTTCAGTTATTCCAAGGAGAGGCACAAGTAACAATGGATTATGCTACCCATTGCATTTTTAGTGCATAAGTACATGACTTTCCTTTATTTAAAAAACAACAACAACAAAAATAAAAAACTTCTAGCCTGTTATCTTTTATCATATTGTCATCAAGCTTTTTGAAAATTGTTCTTTGGAGAATGGCATGGCAATCTTCATCTAAAACTCTCCTGTCTCCCTGTGTTTTAGTATTGTGTTTCAAAATAAGCGGTATGTATTTCCCCATCACCTCATATACAATATGTCCAAGACATTTTTATTTTCCCCCCTCAAACAAGACCTCCGTACCAATTTATCTGTCTCTTAAAAATGTACTCCAATGCTCCAATTATCCTTGAAGCAAATATTTCACTTCTTGTCATTTAGTCATAGAAACCAACCATTTTCCTTCAAATGATATGGTATTCCTTTCCCACATTTCTGTCCATTTCTTATGTCATCAACCTGACTGATACCTTTAACTTTTGTTTTCCATTATTAAAATAGTCTATGTAACCTTCCACATTAAAGTTGCTATTTACCCTGTCAGATAAATCCCAGATACTATCGATTTGAAAACGATAACTGTAAAATGCAGCCCTGAATTTTGTCATCTGAGTATTATTTCCTTTTAATATCTACCTTGTTTATCATTATTATCATTGGTTCTTAGACGTCCCTCCCTCCTCTTTCAGTGCAAGCATCTACATCTTCAAGTAGGATAACTGAGAACAAGTTGGATCATTTAAACAATTTGCTGATAGTGAATGAAAATAAAGATCAAGTGATGAAAGAGGTTAGATCGTGTGATTCTTAAACATTTAAAATATTTGTCATAACTTGGACTACACTGAGGTAATAATTTCATGTCTAGGGTTCAGTCTGCCTTGATTTTTCAAAGCCCTCCTGTTATCTACTACACAATATGACCTTAACTAAATTAAATCTTGGACTCTTCCAAATTGAAGCCTAAGAGATCAGGAAAGAGCTAGACTTGCCTTTGCTAACTGAGAATGCATTTTCCTGAACACATATTTTTCATTTTTATTGGCTATTAAGGATCAGAACCACTTTGGGAAACCCTGAACATATGAGTTGAGCTACCTACCTAAGTTGTCCTACAGCCCATTTAACATGGGAGCTAGGCTTTGCCAAACAAATGCAGCTACCTGTGCACTGCATCATGGGAGGTGACCCATGGGATGCTGCAGAGGAGACCTTTGTCACAGTTTAAGAAACAACTGTGGGTCTTGCCTGCTAAACAGGTGATTAGGACTCTGTCTGCCAATACAGGGGACATGGGCTTGACTACTGACCTGGGAGGAGTCCACATGCTGCAAGGAGGCTCCACCCATGCATCACTACTAAGCCAGCACGCTAGAACTTGTGTTCCACAACAAGAGAGCCACTCCCATGAGAAGCCCATAAATAGCAATGTAGTAGAGTAGGTTCCCCACGCACCCCCTGGCCCCCACCACCATGAGAGAAAGCCCATGTGCAACAGTGAAGATTCAGCACAGACAAAAGTGTAAAACAATTACTTTTCTAAGAAACAGTAGTGATGTCAGAGCTGATGGGGCTTCTGGNGAGCCACTCCCATGAGAAGCCCATAAATAGCAATGTAGTAGAGTAGGTTCCCCACGCACCCCCTGGCCCCCACCACCATGAGAGAAAGCCCATGTGCAACAGTGAAGATTCAGCACAGACAAAAGTGTAAAACAATTACTTTTCTAAGAAACAGTAGTGATGTCAGAGCTGATGGGGCTTCTGGAGTCCTGGGTGTGGGTAATCTAAACTTTAGGGTATAACATTTGAAAGCTGATGTGGTGGTCCGTTTTTATTTAGTGTAATATTCTCGAAAATATTCCTTATACCAGCCACAACATTATCACATGAGACTTGTTAGAGAAGTAAATTCCAGACCTACTGCACCAGAAGCAGCTCTGGGAGTAGGATTCTAAAGTGTCTAGATCAGCAGCCTCTGCAGGTTCAGTTGCTCAGTCATGTCCAACTCTTTGAGACCCCAAGAACCACAACACGCCAGGCCTCCCTGTACATCACCAACTCCTGGGGTCCACAAAAACCCATGTGTATTGAGTCGGTGATGTCANGATTAGAAAATATTTGCACAGAATGGCATTAAAATACTCATCAAAATTTGCTGTAATGAAATTAGGTAAGTTCAGTTAGGTAGTGCAGTTTAGGTAGTTAGGTAATTAGATAGTTCAGTTCAGTTCAGTCAGTTATGTCCAACTCTTTGTGACCCCATGGACTGCAGCACGCCGGCCTTCTCTGTCCATCACCAACTTCGAAGCTTACTCAAACTCATGTTCATTGATTTGGTGATGCCATTAATGTAGGATACAGGAAGAATAAAAGAAAACCAGGCCCTGGCAAGGGCTGCAAAAGGAAATGTATAATTATTGATAAATTGGATACTATAAGGCATGAGACTCTTGAAACAAGTCCAGAGGGAATAGTTTATAATCTTGAAAACAAGATATGATCCTGGGGTTCAAAAACCAAGTCCAGACTGTTTCTCAACAGGCATCTCAGAGTCACATGTTTTAAGTATCTGGTGGAAAATCTATAGATAAGAATATTAGTCTTAGTTATTGATTTGTTATTGATTATTGTTTCCTAATTACTCAATGGTTAATGATCATTCTGTCCTTTGGCCCTGAAGGCCTCGTGAAATATAGTTTAACTCCCCACCTGTTCTTTCATTCACAGCTGAAAGTATAATAAAGCTGGCTTGAATTCAGTTTCAGCACCTTTGCCTTGGTCCACTGATCCTCGCTTTTCTCTGAATTCTTATGTCTCATTTCTCATTCTCTCACTGTATCGCGCTTTCAGAAACCATGCCTGTTGAGCTGGTCTCAACAATTAAACCAATTCATCCTCTGTCGTCCTCTTCTCTTCCCACATTCAGTCTTCCCCAGTATCAGGGTCTTTTCCAATGAGTCAGTTCTTCCCATCAGTGGCCAAAGTACTGGAGTTTCAGCTTCAACATCAGTCCTTCCAATGAATAGTCAAGACTGATTTCCTTTAGGATGGACTGGTTGGATCTCCTTGCAGTCCGAGAGACTCTCAAAAGTCTTCTCCAACACCACAGTTCAAAAGCATCAATTCTTTGGTGCTCAGTTTTCTTTATAGTCCAACTTTAACATCCATACATGACTACCAGAAAAACTAAAGCTTTAAGTAGACAGACCTTTGTTGGCAAAGTAATGTCTCTGCTTTTTAATATGCTGTTAAGGTTGGTCATAGCTTTTTTTCTTTTGGCTTCATGGCTTCAGTCACCATCTTCAGTGATTTTGGAGCCCCCCAGAAATAAAGTCTGTCAATGTTTCCACTGTTTCCCCTTCTATTGGCCATGAAGTGATGGGACCAGATGCCATTATCTTAGTTTTCTGAATGTTGAGCTTTAAGCCAACTTTTTCACTCTCCTCTTTCACTTTCATCAAGAGGCTCTTTAATTCTTCTTTGCTTTCTGCCATAAGGGTGTTGTCATCTGCATATTTGAGGTTATTGATATTTCACCCAGCAATCTTGATTCCAGCTTGAGCTTCTTTGGAACTAGTCTGTTGTTTCATGTCCAGTTCAAACTCTTGCTTCTTGACCTGCATACAGATCTCTCAGGAAGTAGGTTAGGTGGTCTGGTATTCCCATCTCTTTCAGAATTTTCCAGTTTGTTGTGATTGACACAAAGGCTTTGGGATAGTCAATAGAACAGAAATAGATGTTTTTCTGGGACTCTTGCTTTTTTGATGATCCAAAAGATGTTGGCAATTTGATCTCTGGTTCCTCTGCCTTTTGTAAAACCAGCTTGAACATCTGGAAGTTCATGGTTCGCATACTGTTAAAGCCTAATGACCTGTTTAGATGTAAATGTATATTTCTGAATGTTAATGTTAAAAAAAATAAATTGATTTTCTAGTCTTCCACCACAAGAAGTTACAAAAAGATCAAGTTAAACCCAAAAGAAGCAGAAAAAAGGAAGCAAGAAAAATAGTAGAAGTCAATAAAACTGTAAACAGTTAAATACTAAAGATAATGAATAAAAACCAGAGGTTTTTATTTGAAACCATAGGTTAAATATTTGAAAAGAACAATAAAATGGAAAGAAAAATAATCAAACCAATCAAAAGAACTAAAGAAAGAGGCAAAAATTATCAGTATGAGAAATGAATGGGGACACAACTAGAAGTAATAAGCATATTGAAAGAATGATAAGAGGATATTATAGAATAGATCAAAACCTTCAGAAAATAGAGAAGAATGGAACACTTTCTAATTCATTTTATGAGTACAGTGTTAATTCATACAAGCCCAAACAAAAAGAGCACAATAAAATAAATCTGAAAATATATTATTTATGAACATGGCTACAAAATTCCTAACAAAATATTAGCAAATCAAAATCCAGACAGCAGACATGAAACCAGAATATCACTGCTTCTTGGCAGGAAAGTGATGACAAACCCAGACAGTGTGTTGAAATGCTTTGTGTCTCAGCTGGTAAAGGATCCACCTTCAATGCAGAAGATCTGGGGTTGATTGCTGGGTTAGGAAGATCCCCTGGAGAAGGAAAAGGCTATCCATTTCAGTATTCTGGTCTGGAGAAATCCATGGAGTGTAAAGTCCATGGGGTTGCAAAGAGTCGGACACTACTGAGAAATTTTCACTTCATTACTCTGCCAACAAAGGTCTGTATAGCCAAGTCAATTGTCTTCCCAGTGCTCACATACGGTTGTGAGAGCTCAACCGTAAAGAAGGCAGAATGCCAAAGAACCGATGCCTTTGAAATATGGTGCTGGAGAAGACTCGTAAAAGTCCCTTGAACAGAAAGATCAAGCCAGTCAATCTTAAGTGAGATCAACCCTGGATATTCACTAGAGGGATTAATGCTGAAGCTCCAGTATTTTGGTCATCTGATGCAAACAGACGACTCACTGGAAAAGTCCCTGATGCTGGAAAGATTGAGCACAGATAGAAAGGAGAGTGTCACAGGGTGAAATGGTTGGACAGCATCACTGATACAATGAACATAAACTTGTAAAACTCTGGAAGATGATCTGGGACATAGAGTCCTGGCTTGCTGCAATTCATGGTGTTTCAAAGAGTAGGGCATGACTGGGTGACTGAACAACAAAAGCAATAAAAGCTTTAACAAAATATTAGCAAATTGAATAGAGCAGTATATAAAAAAGATAATATGCCTTTGACTGAGTGGGGCTTGTTGTTGTTGTTGTTTAGTTGCTAAGACTTGTCTGACTCTTCTGTAACTCCATGGGCTGTAGCCCACCAAGCTCCTCTGTCCATGGCATTTCCCAGAAGAATACTGGAAAGCCTTGCAAGTTCCTTTTCCAATGGATCTTTCGAACCCAGGGATTGAACCTACATCTCTTGACTTGGCAGGTGAACCACCAGGGAACCCCAAGTAGGGCTAATCACAAGAACTTAAGCTTTGTTTAACTTCAAAATAGCAATCAATGCTATATAGCATATTAATAAAATCAATACATATGATCTTCTTAATAAATACAGAGAAAATGTCTGTTGAAATTCAACATCTATTTGTAACTACAATTTCTTAGAAAAATAGAAAGAAAATATAATATGCTTAATCTGATAATAATCATATATGGAAAACAATTACTATCTTAATGATAAAAAACTGAAAGCTTTCTACTCAAATTCAAGACATGGATGTCCATTCTTACCTCTTTTATTCAATATTGTACTTTAGATACTGTTAGTTCAATCAGAGAGAAAATAAATAAAACTCATAGAGTTTGAACACTAAACAGCAAAGTGTTCTTTATTCACTGAAGACACAATAGTGTATATGAAAATACTAAGAAGTTTACTGAAGCTTTCTACAAGCAATAAGTGAATGTAGCAAATTTGCACCAGTTAAGATCAGTATGAGTGTGTGTGCACAGAACAATATGTATGCAATGAAGGATAAGGAAACTGAAGTTAAGAATTTTTCTCAAGTTTATAGAAGAGGTTGTGATGGCAGGATCTGAAGGTAACAGATATAGGGAAGAGTGACTTTTTAAAATAACAATATATACATAGAGCATTTATGATTTGTTTTAGAATATTTAAGATCCCTTTCTATGTATATATGCTCATGCACAAAGATGGTCCACTATTCTGACTTTACATCAAGTAAATAACAGTTTACATAGACTTCTTTCTATTTGTTTTAACTTTACAGTGTATCTTAGAAATTTTTCATCTTAATATATCTTCTTTCGAACTGGCTACATAGCTTTCCAGAGGATATACTTTTCTGCGATTGAACTCTTATTAGTGGAGCTTTATATTGTTTCTATTTGGTTGTAATTACAAGCTTTACTATCACTAATATACCTGTATGTGATTTTTAAAAAGTAATGTACAGAGTTGTATTTCTATGGAAGAGCTTTCTTACGTTGAGTGTATTTAATATATTTCAGTGAAAAATAATTCTTTTAAATTTGATATAGAATACTCAAAAATGTCCCCATTCAATGCTGTGGTCAATTTACTTGGCA
This sequence comes from Neotragus moschatus, assembly GCA_006410615.1. Taxonomy (NCBI): domain Eukaryota; kingdom Metazoa; phylum Chordata; class Mammalia; order Artiodactyla; family Bovidae; genus Neotragus; species Neotragus moschatus. The sequence continues at coordinate 52,020 of SJYA01001037.1, read as the reverse complement.
TCAGGAGTATATTATAACGTTCTTACCTGCATGCTTAGCTGATAATGGATATAAACTTTTGTCACTCTGTTAGGACAAAATAATACATCATTGGTTATTGCTTGTTAGAAAGGCAAAGTTACATAATACATTGGAATGATTTTAAGAAGGTAGTTGTTCAGTCGCCCAGTCTTGGCTGACTCCTGAGCCCATGGACTGCAGCCCACGAGGCCTCCCTGTCCCTCACCATTTCCTGGAGTTTGCCAAAATTCATACTCATTGTATTGTTGATGCTGTCCAGCCATCTCACCCTCTGATACCCTCATTTCCCTCTACTCATGGTCTTTCCCAGCATCAGGGACTTTTTCAATGAGTTGTCTATCAGATCTAATGACCAAAATACTGGAGTTTCAGAATTAGCATCAATCCTTACAGTGAATATTCAGGGTTGGTCTCTCTTAAGATTGACTGCTTTGATGTCCTTGCTGTCCAAGGGACTTTCAGAAGTATTCTCCAGCAGCACAGTTCAAAGGCATCAATTCTTTGGTGTCCTGTCTTCTTTATGGTCCAACTCTCACAACCACACATGGGCACTGGAAGACCAACTTTTTAAAATAACTGTTCACAGTTTTTTACTTTTTTAAATTAAATGTGATCTTTCAATTTTGCAATATTTCAAATTTTGTGAACAAAACATTCTACTGTTGTATATTACAAGCATTTCATGCAGACTTTCACTTTCTCTTAATTTTGTTTATAATTTCTTCATGTAGTTTTTGACAATATTTTACTCCAGAAATTTGACATTTACATTGAATATCTTACACTTCAACTTTTCCTAAATTTATTTCCATACATTTATATTTGGTTATTTATGCCTGCCCTTCAGTCATTTTGGAATGTCCTTTCACATAAGGACAGATATGTACAGATTTAATTTTTACTATATTATAAATGTATAATTAAATGATATGAATTATAGAAGTAGAGGAGGAAATGACACTCCACTCTAGTAATTTTGCCTGGAAAATCCCATGGACAAAGGACCCTGGCAGGTTACAATCCATGAGATCACAAAGACTCAGACACGACTGAGCGACTGGGCTGAGCAAATTATAGGCCATATTTGATATGAGGAAATTATGCATTAAAATTTATTTTTTTAATTAGCTTATTTCTTCTGTAAATTTTACTTGCTATATTTAATTTCTCTGCATTTTCTATTGCTCAACACAAAATTATCATAAATACTATTGTTCACATAATAGAGTAGAATTTGCTTTTACTTGTTCAAAATAACAGGACCTATCCATCATTTTTTTTTTAATACCTGCTCTAGACATAGCTATCTTTAAGTCTCCATTTAAGTCTCCATAGGAATCATTTTTTGTCCATCTGATCATAACCCATGTTCTTCTAGTATTCAGTGTTCAGCCAGACAGACTTCAGAAATCAATTCAGGTCAACATATAAGGATTTATTTTTCAAAATCTGTACTTTCCATAAGTTCATATTCTACAAGAAGTACATAGATATTGATCCTGTGTCAGCCACATATCTCTGAAAGAGCTTTTGGTTTTCTACAGTTTATATGGTCTCTCTCTCTCAATCTGTCACACCCACAAACTCTGCCTCAGAGTTTGAGTCTCTCTATTGATTGTCTCTTTTAGTTATATTATGGATAGATAATTCTGTGAATCCTGCTGAGTGGCTGATGATGATAAGGTGATGCATCACTGATATAAACACATTAAAATAAACTATCACTACTTAATGCTAATGCAAACAGCACAGCACATTCAATTATGCACTAAACAGCTTTTCCCTCTTTTCTTATGCCCATGTCTAGAGGATTACTGGAGCTGTGTTTCAGTTACTCAAATTTTGCACAGCCTTCCAACAACATGTTATGGTTACCAAAGACAAGAAGCAATAATAGATTAATTCAGCAAGGGCTGAATATGCCTTTAATAGCCATGCAATAGGCTTATCTGGGCCAACAAAGTGACCTCCTTTCATGTCTGTTCAATTAGAGATAATAGTTGAAGGCATTAATCACACATATTTTCAACAAAACTTTTCTCAGTTAAAGACACCCTGCAAATGATGTGGTCCAATGCACATCCGCCCATTAGGGTTGCTATGACTATGGTGAGTCTGATCTGAAAGACAGGATACAATCAGGTCTGAGACAATGAGTGGATTTTCATATTTAACGGCCTGGGTTTTCAGCCTGGCACAGGAAACTGAATAGCAGTGACCCAAAGGTGACCTTCCATTTTTCTTCTTTGATTTGTCCCCAGGAATGGATAAGGCATTGGGATCCTGGGAGTAATCAGAAAACAAGCATGTTCCTTGTACAAATGAAATCACCAAGGAAAAGCCTACTTTAGCAAACTTTTGCTTTCTTCAGCACTGATATAGGAGAATCCTCTTATTATTAAATTATTCTTGATTTAAAGGTCTTTCTAATAATACAGTTAAAAAATTATATCAACCAAGAGCAATGGGACCCAGCAATTCAATCTACCACTTAATGTCCTCAGTCATATACATTTATATGTCAGGTTTTCAGTTTCTCCAACTACAGAAGCATTTGAATTTACCTAGATATAAAATGAAATTGCTATTATTTAATAAAATGAATATAGGATAGGAATAGGAATTCACGAAGCAAATGGTTCTTTTTTTATCGGAGGCAGAAATGAAATCCTGCAGAGAAGATTTAACCAGATACTAGGCTCAATGATGCTGCTTAGTTTATATTGTTATTTCTCTACTACCCATGTCTTTATAGAGCATAATATATGATATCCCTTTCACCTTTGAAAATGAAGCTATACTTCTTTCCCTGAAGTTTCCTAGAAAACTTTTTCTCAAGAAAATATCAGATATCAGTTACTCTTTACTATGAATTGAAGTCCATACATCAATATTCTTTTTGCATAATACTGAATGCACTCAACATGTCAGCAAATTTGGAGAACTCAGCAGTGGCCACAGGACTGGAAAAGGTCCGTTTTCATTCCAATCCCAAAGAAAGGCAATGCCAAATAATGCTTACTCTACCACACAATTGTACTCATCTCACATGCTATAAAATAATGCTCAAATTTCTCCAAGCCAGGCTTCGACAGTATGTGAACTGTGAAATTCCAGATGTTCAAGCTGGTTTTAGAAAAAGCAGAGGAACTAGAGATAAAATTGCCAACATCCTCTGGATCATGGAAAAAGCAAGAGAGTTCCAGAAAAACATCTATTTCTGCTTTATTGACTATGCCAAAGCCTTAGACTATGTGGATCACAATAAACTGTGGAAAATTCTGAAACAGGTGGGATTACCAGACCACCTGACCTGCCTCTTGAGAAAACTGTATGCAGATCAGGAGACAGCAGTTAGAACTGGACATGGAACAACAGACTGGTTCCAAATAGGAAAAGGAGTACACCAAGGCTGTATATTGTCACTCTGCTTATTTAACCTATATACAGAGTACATCATGAGAAACTCTGGGCTGGAGGAAGCACAAGCTGCAATCAAGATTAACGGGGGAAATATGAATAACCTCAGATATGCAGATGACACCACCCTTATGGCAGAAAGTGAAGAACTAAAGGGCCTCTTGATGAAAGTGAAAGAGGAGAGTGAAAAAGTTGGCCTAAAGCTCAACATTCAGAAAACGAAGATCATGGCATCTGGTCCCATCAGTTCATGGGAAATAGATGGAGAAACATTGGAAATAGTGAATGACTTTAGTTTTCTGGCTCCAAAATTACTGCAGATCATGATTGCAGCCATGACATTAAAAGACGCTTATTTCTTGGAAGGAAAGTTATGACCAACCTAGAGAGCATATTAAAAAGCAGAGACATTACTTTGTCAACAGAGGTCCATCTAGTCAAGGCTATGGTTTTTCCAGTGGTCATGTATGGATGTGAGAGTTGGAATATAAAGAAAGCCGAGCACTGAAGAATTGTTGCTTTGGAACTGTGGAGTTGGAGAAAATTCTTGAGAGTCCCTTGAACTGCAAGGAAATCCAAGGAGTCCTTCTCAGTCCATCCTAAAGGAGATCAGTCCTGGGTGTTCACTGGAAGGATTGATGTTTAAGCTGTAACTCCAATACTTTGGCCATCTCATCTGAAGTGCTAACTCATCTGAAAAGACCCTGATACTGGGAAAGATTGAGTACAGGAGGAAAAGGGGACAACAGAGGACGAGATGGTTGGATGACATCACTGACTCAATGGACATGGGTTTGGGTGGATTCTGGGAGTTGGTGATGGACAGGGAGGACTGGCGTGCTGTGATTCATGGCGTTGCTAAGAGTTGGACACTACTGAGTGACTGAACTGAACTGAATGCAGTTCTATCAATTATTCAACAACAGAATTAAATGTTACTAAGTATTTTATTAAAAAACAAAGAAATCTAGTAACAAGAAAAAAAGTCTTTGCTTTGCAAGTAAAATAAATAAAAACACAGATATACTATGTATATATATAGATATACAAACACTCAAAACTCCATATTATAATCATTAATCCATACAATATAAGTAATCATACAGAGGTTGCCCAAAAGATGTAAATTAACATAAATAGTTAAGTTCAGGTAAATTCAGTTAAGCCACTCAGACCAGTCTGACTGCTTGCTACCCAGACTTCCCTGTCCATCAACAACTCCTAGAGCTTGCTCAAACTCATGTCTATCGAGTTGGTGATGCTATCCAAGCATATCATCCTTGGTCATCCCCTTCTCCTATTGCCTTCAATCTTTCCAGGATCAGGGTCTTTTCCTAAGAGTCAGTCTTTGCATCATGTGGCCAAAATATTGGAACCTCAGCTTCAAAGTCAATTCTTCCAATAAATATTCAGGATTTATTTCCCTTAGGATTGACTGGCTTGATCTCCTTGAAGTCCAAGGGACACTCAAGAGTCTTCTCCAAACCACAGTTCAAAATTATCAGTTCTTCGGTACTCATCTTTCTTTATGTCCAACTCTTACATCCATACATTACTACTGGAAAAATCATAGCTTTGACTAGATGGACCTTTTTTGGCAAAGTAATGTCTCTGTTTTTTAATATGCTATCTTGGTCACAGCTTTTCTTCCAAGGAGCAAGCGTCTTTTAATTTCATAGCTGCAGTGATTTCTGAGCCAGAAAAAATAAAGTCTATCACAGTTTCCATTGTTTCCCCATCTATTTTCTATGAAGTGATGGGGAAGATGCCATGATCAAAGTGTTTTGAATACTGAATTATAAGTCAACTTTTTCACTATCCTTTTTCACTTTCATCAGAAGGCTCTTCAGTTCTTCGTTTTCTGCCATAAGGGTGGTGTCATCTGCATATTTGACATTATTCATATTTTCCCTGGCAATCTTGATTCCAGTTTGTGTTTCATCTAGCCTGGCATTTCATGTATTCTGCATATAAGTTAAATAAGCAGGGAGACAATTTACAGCCTTGACGTACTCCTTTCCCAAACTGCAACCAGTCTGTTGTTCCATGTCCAGTTCCAACTGTTGCTTCTTGACCTGCACACAGATTTCTCAGGAGGCACTTCAGATAGTCTGGTATCCCCATCTCTTGAAGAATTGTCCACAATTAGTTGTGATCTACACAGTCAAAGGCTTTGGCATAGTCAATAAAGCAGAAGTGATATTTTTCTGGAACTCTATTGCTTTTTCAATGATCCAGCGCATGTTGGCAATTTGATCTCTGGTTCCTCTGCCTTTTCTAAAACCAGCTTGAACATCTGGAAATTCACAGTTCACATACTGTTGAACCTTGACTTGGAGAATTTTGAGCATTTCTTTACTAGCATGTGAGATAAGTGCAATTGCGTGATAGTTTGAGAATTCTTTGATATTGCCTTTCTTTGGGTTTATAGCTCCATTAGAACTCCATCACCTCCAGTAGCTTTGTTTATAGTGATGCTTCCTAAAGCTCCCTTGACTTCACATTCCAGGATGTCTGGCTCTACGTGAGTGATCACATTATTGTGGTCATCTGGTTCATGAAGATCTTTTCTGTATAGTTTTTCTGTGTATTCTTGTCACCTCTTCTTAATATCCTCTGCTTCTGTTAGGTCCAAACTATTTCTGTCCTTTACTGTCCCCATCTTTGCATGCAATATTCCCTTGGTATCTCTTATTTTTTTGAAGCAGTCTCTAGTCTTTCCCATTCTATTGTTTTCCTCTATTTCTTTGCAGTTATCACTGAGGAAGGCTATCTTTCCTCTCCTTGTTATTCTTTTGAACTCTGCATTCAGATGAGTGTACTTTTCCTTTTCTCCTTTGTCTTTTCCTTCTCTTCTTTTCTCAGATATTTGTAAGGCTTCCTCAGGCACCATTTTGCATTTCTTTTTCTTGGGGATTGTCTTGATCACTGCCTCCTGTACAATGGCATGAACTCCATCCATAGGTCTTCAGGAATTTTGTTATCAGATTTAATCCCTTGAATCTATTTGTCACTTCTACTGTATAATCATAAGAGATTTGACTTAGGTCATATATGAATGGTCTAGTCGTTTTTCCTACTTTCTTCAATATCAGTCTGAATTTGGCAATAAGCAGTTCATGATCTGAGCCACAGTCAGCAACCAGTCTTGTTTTTACTGACTGTATAGAGCTTCTCCATCTTTGGCTGCAAAGAATATAATGAATCTGATTTTGGTAGTGACTATCTGGTGATGTCCATGTGTGTACTTGTCTCTTGTGTTGTTGGAAGAGGGTGTTTGCTATGACCCATACGTTCTCTTTGCAATACCCTATCAGTCTTTTTCCCTGATTCATTTTGTACTCCAAGATGAAACTTGTCTGTTACTCCAGTATCTCTTGACTTCCTATTTTTTTCCATTCCAGTCCCCTATAATGAAAAGGACATCTTTTTTATGTGTTAGTTCTAGAAGCTCTTGTAGGATTCATAAAACCATTCAGCTTCAGCTTCTTCAGCATTACTGACTGGGGTATAGACTTGGACTACTGTGATATTGAATGGTTTGCCTTGGAAATGAGCAAAGATCATTCTGTCATTTTTGAGATTATACGCAAGTACTGGATTTCTGACTCTTTTGTTGACCATGAGGGCTACTCCATTTCTTCTAAGGGATTCTTGCCCACAGTAGTAGATATAATGGTCATCTGAATTAAATTTATCCATTCCAGTAGTTAAGTTTGGAGATGGTATAAATTAAGTAATGAGCAGAATTACATGAACTAAGGAATTTGCCTTTATGTCAAGGTAAATACTTTTTATGTCACAGGATTAAATTAACCATTCCTTCCACCTAGCATTTCAAGATCATCCAGCTTGAAATCATTTCCTTTATTTGTGCTTCCACTTCCCTTGGACATCTATAAGACAATTACATTATTTAGCCCTGTATTATTGTCTTTTATGGGGATAGCTTCAATAGTACTTGAAAATAGGTTGTAATTTTTCATCATTTCTGACTTTTTCTCTTATTTATGAAGATTAATTTTTTTTTATTTTTGACTTTTGTTTTTTAATGAATAGAAAATTATGGAATACAATTCCACATAAAGGAAGAATCTATATGAACTGATAGTGGATGAATAGTTTTTGACTATGTGTATGACCACCTCATGTGAAGAGTTGACTCATTGGAAAAATTATTCCTCACTGTTATAATATAGGAATTAGTTAGTGATGTAAATAAGACATGCAATGATCTTTAAATTTATTTCTAGAATTTAAATATTTAAAGAAATATTCTATTTGACTTCTTCCTTGATTCAGTTTAGCCTTGGAATTCTAAGGCTCACCTGTGTTTACATCTTCTTTCATACTACTATCAAATACTAATAAAATACTTGAATGAGAAATGTGTATATATGTACAATTCTTATAGATTTCACTTTATAAATAAAAAATAAATATTTACACATTTTCAGTTCAGTTCAGTAGCTTAGTCGTGTCTGACTGTTTGTGATCCCATGGACTTCAGAATGCCAGCCTTCCCAGTCCATCACTAACACCCAGAACTAACTCAGACTCATGTCCATAGGGTCAGTGATGCCATTCAACCATCTCATTCTCTGTCTTCCAGTTCTCCTCCTGCCTTATTTGGCTCTCAGCTATCTTTATATTCCAACTCACATCCAAAATCACTGCAGATGGTGATTGCAGTCATGAAATTAAAATATGCTTACTCCTTGGAAGGAAAGTTATGGCCAACCTAGATAGCTATTAAAAAGCAGAGACATTACTTTGCCAACAAAGGTCTGTCTAGTCATAGCTATAGTTTTTCCAGTGGTTATGTATGGATGTGAGAGTTGGGCTGTGAAGAAAGCTGAGCCCCCAAGAATTGATGCTTTTGAACTGTGGTGTTGGAGAAGACTCTTGAGAGTCCCTTAGACTGCAAGGAGATCCAACCAGTCCATTTTAAAGGAGATCAGTCCTGGGTGTTTATTGGAAGGACTGATGCTAAAACTGAAACTCCAATACTTTGGCCACCTCTTGCAGGGAGTTAACTCATTGGAAAAGACCCTGATACTTGTAGGGATTGGGGGCAGGATAAGAAGGGGAGATCAGAGGATGAGATGGCTGGATGGCATCACCGACTCAATGGACATGAGTTTGAGTAAACTCCAGGAGTTGGTGATGGACAGGGCAGCGATTCATGAGGTCACAAAGAGTCAGACACAACTGAGGGACTGAACTGAACTGAACTGAAGTGAGCATCCATATGGGACTACTGGAAAAAACATAGCTTTGACTAGATAGATATTTGTTTGCAAAGTAATGTCTCTGCTTTTTAATATGCTGTCTAGTTGGGTCATAGCTTTTCTTCCAAGGAACAATTGTCTTTTAATTTTATGGCTGCAGTTACCATCTGCAGTGATTTTTGAGCCCCCTCAAAATATACTCTTTCACTGTTTCCATTGTTTCCCCATCTACTTGCCATGAAGTGATGGGACCAGATGCCATGAACTTACTTATGCGAATCTTGAGTTTTAAGCCAACATTTTCACTCTCCTCATTCTTCTTCATTTTCTGCCATAAAGGTGGTATCATTTGCATATCTGAGGTTATTGATATTTCTTCTAGAAATCTTGATTCCAACTTGTGATTCATCCAGCGCATCATAAGTATGGTGACAATATACAGCCTTGTTTGTAGTGATGCTTCCTAAAGCCCACTTGACTTTACATTCCATGATGTCTGGCTCTAGGTGAGTGATCACACCATCGTGGTTATCTGGGTCATGAGAATCTTTTTTTGTATAGTTCTGTGTATTCTTGCCACCGCTTCTTAATAACTTCTGTTTCTGTTACATTCATACTATTTCTCTCCTTTATTGTGCCCATCTTTGCATGCAATATTTTCTTGGTATCTCTAATTTTCTTGAAGAGATATCTAGTCTTTCCTATTCTATTGTTTTCCTCTATTTCTTTGCATTGATCATTGAAAAAGACTTTCTTATCTCTCTTTGCTATTCTTTTGAATTCTGCATTCAGATGGGTGTATCTTTCCTTTTCTCTTTTGCCTTTAGCTTCTCTTCTTTTCTCAGCTATTTTTAAGGCCTCCTCAGTTCAGTTCAGTTCAGTTCCGTTCAGTTACTCAGTCATGTCCTACTCTTTCTGACCCCATGAATTGCAGCACACCAGGCCTTCTCATCCATCACCAACTCCCAGAATTTACTCAAACTCATGTCCATCGAGTCGGTGATCCCATCCAACCATCTCATATTCTGTCGTCCCCTTCTCCTCCTGCCCCCAATCCCTCCCTGCATCAGAGTGTTTTCCAATAAGTCAGCTCCGCATGAGGTGGCCAAAGTATTGGAGTTTCATCTTTAGCATCAGTCCTTCCAATGAACACCCAGGACTGATCTCCTTCAGAAGGGACTAGTTGGATCTCCTTGCAGTGCAAGGGACTCGCAAGAGTCTTCTCCACCACCACAGTTCAAAAGCATCAATTCGTCAGCACTCAGCTTTCTTCACAGTCTAACTCTCACATCCATACATGACCACTGGAAAAACCAAGGCCTCCTCAGACAGCCATATTTCCTTTCTGCATTTATTTTTCTTAGAAATGGTCTTGATCACTGCCTCCTGTACAATGTCATGAACCTCTGTCCATAGTTCTTCAGGCACTTTGTCTATCAGATCTAATCCCTTGAATCTATTTGTCACTTCCACTGTATAATACTAAGGGGTTTGATTTAGTTCATACGTGAATGGTCTAATCATTTTCTCTACTTTCTTTAAGTCTGAATTTGAATAAAGATTTCTTTTCTGAGGCACAGTCAGCTCCCAGTCTTATTTTTGATAACTGTAGAGAGATTCTCCATCTTTGGCTGTAAAAAATATAATCAACCTGATTTCAGTATTGACCATCTGGTGATGTCTATGTGTAGAGTCTTGTTTGTGTTGTTGGAAGAGGGTTTTTGCTATTACCAATGTGTTTTGTTGGCAAAACTCTGTTATCCTTTGCCCTGTTTCATTCTGTACTTCAAAGCCAAATTTTCCTGTTACTCCAGGTACTCTTGATTTCCTTCTTTTGCTTTCAGTCCCTTAAAATGAAAAGGACATCTTTTTTTGGGTGTTAGTTCTGGAACTTCTTGTAGGTCTTCATAGAACCATTCAATCTCAGCTTCTTCAGCATTACTGGTTTGGGCATACACCAGATTATGTCTACATATTTTATAGATGTTTAAATAAAATATACCTTAAATACATAACTTTACCTGTAAATTCATGTATATATACACGATGTTCTAATCAATTATTTGTCAATTAAAGAAAAAAATCCAAATATTAACTAATAACCCAAGTTCTACCAGATTCAGCCTTTACGAGCACAAAATTAAGATCATCAACCAAGACTACATTGCCCTGCTCTCTGGAAGAAGATCCATTAACTAGTGAATTTTTAATACATAGTATCTCTGACATTCAATAATACAGTTACTACAAATGACAAAAGATGGGATTGTATGACTAAGAACAAGATAAAATGAAGCAGACAAGAATATGACACACACAGATGTTTTTTGAAAAACAAGCAGAGAATGAGATAGAATAATAAAATAGAAGTTGAATAATTTCATCAGATTTTTAGATCCATTGAAATGATATTTAAAAAATTTTAAATATTTGTTTAATATTTAATTTTTAAATCAGTTTAATAAGAGATCACCCACATTTGAATTCAAAATTTGTAAACTGAAAATACACCAATAAATTACACCCATAGAATAGATACTAAAGCACAAGGGAAAAATGGAAACTTTATAAAACAACATTGAATACTGATGGAACAGCATATAAAAGCCTAAAATAGTAGCAATTTGAGTGCCAGGAGGATGAAAGAAAAGGGACAATGATAATATGGAATGAAAAAATTGCTGGAAACTGACTGAAGACCTCTGGTGATACATTTGAGAGTCTCTGCAAACTCTAAGCAAAAATAAGTTCTGAGAAAACTATACCTAAAGACATACAACAGTAAGACTGCTGGAAATCAAACAAATTGAATATTCTAAAAGCAGCCAGAGAAGAGTGTACATTATCTTCAAAGGAGTAATATCAGGATAGCAAATATTCTTTCAGCAGAAATAGAAATGTGACTACAATGAAGCGGTATTTTTTAAGTGCTAAAAGAAATAAACACCTATCTTGAATTCTAACCCAAGTAAATGTTTTTCAAGATGAAGCTAAGATAAAATGGCTGGAATGCAACCCTGATAATATTTGCTATCATACAGCTTGGACTAAGAGAATTTGAAAGTAATTTGTTAAGAATGAGGGAAATGACCCCACATGGAAACAGCCATTTGGGATAAAAAGAACAATGGAGGGAAAAAGGAGGAATAAATACAAAAAAAAAAAATGATAATGTAAACAAAGTTACAAAATAACAGTAGTGTTTTGTGAATTTAAAATCTTACACTACAATAACTCAGAATATAGAAGAGTAAATAGAAAGAAATATTCTGAGTTTCTAGCAGTATTAGTGAAGTAACAATTTCATGTTAAAACTGTAACAGATGAAAGGTAAATGTTTTAACCTCTGAAATAGTAAAATCACACACACACATGAACATATAAGAGGAAGATATGGCAACCAACTCCAGTTTTCTTACATGGAGAATCCCCACTGACAGATGAGCCTGGCAGGCTATAGTCCATGGGCTTGAAGAGTCGGGCAAGACTGTGAGACTAAGCACAGCACATGTACATATATCTGGGTTGGGAAGATCCCCTAAAAAAGGGAATGGGTACCCACTTCAGTATTCTTGCCTGGAGAATTCCATGAACAGGCAAGTCTGGAGGATGACAGTACATAGTGTTGCAAAGAGTACAATATGACTTAGTGACTAACTAAAATAATAAACAAAACTAAGTACATATAGATGTGTATGCATAAATATATATATATACATATATATACTACTTACATATATATGTATGTGTGTATATGCAACAAGATATTAGAAGGTAATATACTTTTATAAAATTGTGTTACATTTTTAAAATCTGAAGGTAGACAAAAATAAGGAAAAATTAAATGTATAGGTACACAGAAAACAGATAATAATATGAATAATATACAATAAACCACATACCTGTATGTTGCTCATAAAAAGAAGTAAACCCTAAAAACATAAAAGAATATTAAGGAATGCTGAGAAAATAAAAGAGTACAATTACATGTTTTAAAAGTGAAGAACTAATCAATTAATTCTTGATGCTTTTGAACTCTGGTGTTGGAGAAGACACTTGAGAGTCCTGTGGACTGCAAGGAGATCCATCCAGTCTATTCCAAAGGAAGTCAGTAGTGAATATACATTGGAAGGTCTGATGTTGAAGCTGAAACTCCAGAACTTTGGCCACCTGATGCAAAGAGATGACTTATTTGAAAAGACTCTGATGTTGGGAAAGAATGAAGACAAGAGAAGAAGGGGACGACAGAGGATGAGTTGCTCGGATAGCATCACTGACTCAATGGACATGAGTTGGGTAAACTCCGAGAGTTGGTGATGGACAGGGAGGCCTGGTGTGCTGCAATTCATGGGGTCGCAAAGAGTCAGANGTTTGAGTGTTTTACCTTTTAGTTTCCAAATATAAGTGATATCATACAGTATTTGTTTTTTTCTGACTTATTTCACTTAGCATAATACCCTCCAAGTTCATCCATGTTGTTGCAAATGGTAAACTTTCCTTCTCTTTTTATGACTGAGTTGTATCCCATTGTTTATACATATACCACAAGTTCTTTATCCATTCATTGGCTTATGGACATTTAGTTTGCTTCCACATCTTGGCAATTGTAAATAGCGCTACTGTAAACGTTAAGGTGCAAAGGAATTCTTAAAACATGAGTATTTTAGGCACAGGAAGGCAAGGAGGGAAATGGCTTGTAAATTACTTTTTGGTAGCCATTCTAGTCTGTCACTAGGGTCATCTGTATTATTCCTAAAAAGAGCCTGTGAAATAGGTGGGGCAAATTTTTTTAATAAATGTGGTAGACATCCTTTCTTTATTTGTCACAACACTCGGAATCCTAGTTCCCCAGCCAGGGACAGAACTTGTGTCCACTGCATTGGGAGTGTAGAGTCTTAGCCACTGGACCACCAGAAAAGTCCCTGCTGCTGCTGCTAAATCACTTCAGCCGTGTCCAACTCTGTGCGACCCCGTAGACGGCAACCCACCAGGCTCCCCCGTCCCTGGGATTCTCCAGGCAAGAACACTGGAGTGGGTTGCCATTTCCTTCTCCAATGCATGAAAGTGAAAAGTGAAAGTGAAAAGTGAAAGTGAAGTCGCTCAGTTGTGCCCAACCCTTAGCGACTCCATGGACTGCAGCCCACCAGGCTCCTCTGTCCATGGGATTTTCCAGGCAAGAATACTGGAGTGGGGTGCCATTGCCTTCTCTAGGAAAGTCCCTAGGTAGGCCAATTTTTATTGGATTCATTTATAAAAAGAAGACAGCATTAAAAAGCACAAAGTTCAAAAGGCTTGGATCTCGATCTTTTGACCTCAAATTGAATGTGCTGTTTTCACTACTTTTCATTATTCTGGGCCCCATAAATGACTAAACCTAGTCACCACATATCCTGNTAGGAAAGTCCCTAGGTAGGCCAATTTTTATTGGATTCATTTATAAAAAGAAGACAGCATTAAAAAGCACAAAGTTCAAAAGGCTTGGATCTCGATCTTTTGACCTCAAATTGAATGTGCTGTTTTCACTACTTTTCATTATTCTGGGCCCCATAAATGACTAAACCTAGTCACCACATATCCTGTTGCATCTCAACATCCATTGTCTCTGAGCAATTATCACAGCTGAATGGACACTGGAGGGAGATCAGCTCAGCAAAACAAACTTATGAAATGGAAAGAAGCCTTCTAAAAAAGAAGAAAGAAAAATAAAATAATAAATAATGTCTTCTGTTATATTAGGAAAAATTGTCCCACCAAACAGAATGATCAGGTGGAAAGAGCACACGCCCCAGGAGATGTGGGAGACAGACCCCTGGAGTGTGGGATGGACACTGAGAATTTTGTGTTTGCATGAATATAGATGATACAGCTATAGACATGGACGTTCAGCGTTGCTAATATTCATTTATTTTTATCAGGTTGCGCTGACTCTTAGTTGCCGCACGTGGCTCTAGCTCAGGGATTGAACCCGGGCCCCCTGCATTGGAAGCATAGAGTCTTAACCACTGGACTACCAAGGAAGTCCCAGCATAGCTAACATTTAATACATGAATTGACACTGGGTATCAGACAGGCACATGCCTTCCACGTGTGGGGTTCAAATCATATCCTTATTCTACAGTCTATACCATGGTGAAGTTAACAGCAGTACTCTCAGTTTATTCACTGTCAAAGGATTGTGGCAACAGGGGTTGCCAAGTGCCTGATTATGTGGATTTACTAGTAATGTTGTCTTAAATGGTAAACTCTTCATAATTTTTTTGATAATGAGATGGAGAGTTTCAGTGAAATTATACTTAGAAGAACAATGCTTAACAATTATTACATATATATACATGTATATAGTCACATATAGCCAGACAATCATTATGGATTATACGCAGTAAGAATTCAACATGGGTATGTCATATACATAGGTATGAATGTAATTACATACCACAGTGTCTTCTACTATGAAAACTAAGACAGCTAACAGAAAGCACCTAGTACAATGTCTACTCTATGTATTTTCATAAACATTCAATTAATCAAGAAAAACAATCACAAACTGGCTAGAGTGTTATTCACCTGGCTGGCCTCTTAGTGGATACATCAGGAGATATTCCTTGGGAAGTTTTCCTTGTCTTAATGCTTTTCCTGGGTTCAGACCCTGGATATTTTGTCAGCACATTATTAATAGCTTCACCTTTCAGGACAGATTCATTAATCAAACTTAAAAGACCAGAATCAAACCCAGAATCTGAGTTTGCTTACATGCTCAGTAGCTAAGTCGTGTCCAACTCTTTGCAACCCCATGGGCTGTAGCCCGCCAGGCTCCTCTGTCCATGGATTTTCAAGGCAAGAATACTGGAGTGGGTTGCCATGACCTCCTCCAGGGGATCTCCCCGACCCAAGGATCGAAACTTGTGTTTCTTGCATCTCTTGAATCTGAGTTTAGTGACGAATAATACGACTGTCATACGGATTGTGAAGTGATGCTAGCGTGATCAGAATATTTTCTCCCTGAAGATGTACTGACAATCAAAGAGCGCTTGGTGAAGAACAAGGGGAGCTTTCACTTATACACATGTCCTGTTTAAGGCCCTTCGATAGATTCGTTTCACAATAGGGACTAATTTGCCAATATACTCAGGAAATTCTAGGCAGGCAGTTCCTTGGACAGAATCAGGTCAGGTAATGTGTTTGCTTCTGTGGCACTTGATTTTGAAATTGTAGGGGAACAAGACATGCCACCCCCAAACATGTCTCTTTGGTATATTCATTATATTAAATTGGTTATTTTCTAGGAAACATCAGACATAGGAAAAACTCTGAAAACCAAGTAGAAGTTAGCCTTTGGTAAGAAACACTCTGATTTATAAGAGAAACCTCCATGTGTAAGGGTGTCTCCCTGGGTGTACCAGGAAGAGAACGACCAGATCTGTAGACACTTTGATGAACGGAGAAGACAATGACTTAAATCTGCGTGAGAACCTTACACTTGCTTACTGTGCTTTTCCAGTTACCTCTCCATAACTGACTCTTTCCACTCTCTTTTCTTTAGCAAGGATGATATTTAAGGTGAGGGTGTCAGCCATTTCTTTTAGTAAGTCACTCAATCCCCCTGGGTCTCTCCCATGTGCCGGGAGCCAGCGTGAGGAACTCCACCCATGGCAACAGTCACGAGGAAGGAGGCTCGGCATACACAAAGGTGGGATCAAGTCTCAGGAGACCCCCTTGGGGTAGACCCCTGAGCATCTACCCCCCAAAACCAGAGTCTGCCTACTTTACTTCTATATGCTCTCACCTACACCTCTGACTTTACGGGGGGCTGTCCCCCACCACCTCTCTCAGAGAAGAAGTTAACTTAGAGGTCCAGTTAATAAAAATTCCTGGGCGTGACAAGAGTATTTCAACTTACAAACTCCTCTGAAGTTTCTCTAGCCTGCCTGAACAGGTTTGTCCGGCCACATGTGATTGTTCACAGCCTCCCAACCGTGAGAGGCACAAGATGCTTTAAACTTTCTAAATACAGATTCTTTTGAGAAGCTAGAAAATTAATAGTATAGTATAGTGGGTTGATTAGGAATTATATTGGTGAAGGATTTTTCATTTGTTGAGCCAATATTTGCTGCTAAATCTCCATATTCCCTGCCCTTATAATGAATATAACTAGCATATAGGAGAAATAAGTATTAACCTTTGATATTAATCATGTTAAACCTTAGGCTAAGTAAATGCTTTTCTTAACTGTAACCCACTGCACCCTCACCCTGTAGGAATGTAACTTTATCTGGTGTCTTCAGAGGGTGGCGCCTGGTTTAAGAAAAATCACCCCTGGAAAATGGGTTTTCTGGTTGACTGACCGTTATCAAAAAGAAAGGGCCATAAAATGTCAGCAGGTCTCATGGCCAGAAGATGATGTAAAGCCTTTAAAACCTCTGCATACATTTGTATGAAGCACCTGATTTTGACAAGGGTCAGGTCTGCTGACCCCATGTGACTCTGTATTCTATCTCTATGTGTAACAAAAAGTATATAAGTGAACCTGAAAAATAAAGAAAACGGATCAGTTTCTGGAAAGACTGGTCTCCTCGTGTCGTTCTTTCTCTCACTTTCTGGCTGAATTCCCATCTGGAGCGTGGATGCCCGCCAAGCCTG
The DNA here is from genome assembly GCA_006410615.1 of Neotragus moschatus. Lineage (NCBI taxonomy): Eukaryota > Metazoa > Chordata > Mammalia > Artiodactyla > Bovidae > Neotragus > Neotragus moschatus. Next base: position 34,711 of record SJYA01001037.1, on the reverse strand, counting down.
TTAATTTTGACTGGGCTTCTAAGATCCGACCAGGGAAGCTTTAGTGTCTCCTCTCCTTCGGGAGAACGGGAGGACGCCTACGGCCTATGAAGGTGGTACAAACCTCTTGTCTCGAGGTTTTAGTTGGTATTACACGTAAACCAAGTTATTCAGCTTCTTTTCTCCACTAATTTTCCTACTACATTATTCTTTCCTAATCCCTCTTTATATTTCTAATTAAATAGTTCTTTCTTAGGATGCCGACTCTGTCTCCCCTTCGAATTCCCTGGATCCACCGGAGCTGGACCCCGGCACCCATGTACATGCCTGCTCAGTCGCTCACTTGTGTCTGACTCTTTGTGACCCCCTGAACTGTAGCCCACCAAGCACCTCTATCCATGGAATTTTCCAGGCAAGAATACTGGAGTGGGTTGCCATTTCCTCCTCCAGGGGATCTTCCAGAGCCAGGGATGGAACCTGTGTCTCTTAAGTCTTGTGCACTGGCAAGTGGATTCTTTACTACTGAGACACCTGGGAAGTCCCCATGTATATATGCTATTAAACTTGCTTGATTGATTTTTCTCCTGTTATTGTCTCATGTCAATTTTATTCTTTAGACCTTCTAGGATCCTAGAAGGATAGAGGAAGATTTTTTCCTCCTTGACAACATGTTTATGATGAATAACATTCTCTTTTTCAGTTCCTTTTTTCTCCTTTAACTCTTTATCATGGAGATTCTGAAACATACACAGGGTAAGTTAATGAGCCACATGTACCCATCACCTAGCTGCAATCTATTCACACATGCTCAGTCAGTCCGGTTTTATTTACATCCTCACCCATGTCTCTTAACCTTTTATATTGGAATTTGAAGAAAATTCTAAACATCCTGATTGGTTTTCAAGATATGTTATTGAATCAAGTTCTGCTGGTTTGAGCACCATTTTTATTTTTTTTCCTTTTCTGGTGACTTTAGCTATCTCTGCTCTGATCTTAAAGTGCCTCCCAGAGAGTGAATGTTTAGTTCTCAAGGGAAGATTATGGTTCTGAAAACAATTACCATTATCTTTACACAGGATACATTCCGCTTACTTTTATCTTTCCTTAATTACCCAGAGACATCACTCTGAGCATCATCTTTTAGGATTTGAAATCGCTCAACTGGAATTCTATCACCTCCACTAGCTTTGCTCACAGTGATGAATCCTAAGGCCCACTTGGCTTTGCACTCCAAGATGTCTGGCTCTAGGTGAGTAATCACATCATTGTGGTTATCTGGGTCATGAAGATCTTTTTTTGTCCAGTTCTTCTGTGTATTCTTGCCACCTCTTCTTAATATCTTCTGCTTCTGTTAGGTCCATACCATTTCTGTCCTTTATCGAGCCCATCTTTGCCTGAAATGTTCCCTTGGTATCTCTAATTTTCTTGAAGAGATCTCTAGTCTTTCCCATCCTATTGTTTTCCTCTATTCCTTTGCGTTGATCACTTAGGAAGACTTTCGTATCTCTCCTGGCTATTCTTTGGAACTCTGCATTCAAATGGGTTTATCTTTCCTTTTCTCCGTTGCCATTATCTCTTCTCCTTTTCTCAGCTATTTGTAAGGCCTCCTCTGACAACCATTTGCCTTTTTGCATTTGTTTTTCTTGGAGATGGTCTTGATTACTGCCTCCTGTACAATGTCACGACCTCTGTCCATAGTTCTTCAGGTACTCTGTCTATCAGATCTAATCCCTTGAATCTGTTTGTCACTTCCACTGTATAATCATAAGGGATTTGATTTATGAATACCTGAATGGCCTAGTGGTTTTCCCTACTTTCTTCAGTTTAAGTCTGAATTTTGCAATGAGTTCATGATCTGAACTAGTCAGCTCCCGGTGTTGTTTTTGCTGACTGTATAGAGCTTCTCCATCTTGGCTGCAAAGAATATAATCAATCTGACTTCAGCATTGACCATTTGGTGAGGTACATGTGTAGAGTTGTCTCTTGTGTTGTTGGAAAACGGTGTTGGTGTTTGCTATGACTAGTATGTTCTCTTGGCAAAACTCTGTTAACTTTTTCCCTGCTTCATTTTGTACTCCAAGGCCAAACTTGCCTGTTACTCCAGCTAGCTCTTGACTTCCTACTTTTGCATTCCTGTCCCCTATGAAGAAAAGGACATCTTTTCTTGGTGTTAGTTCTTGAAGGTCTTGTAGGTCATCATAGAACTGTTCAACTTCAACTTCGGCATTAGTGGTTGGGGCATAGACTAGGATTACTGTGACACTGAATAGTTTGCCTTGGACATGAACAGAGACCATTCTGTCGTTTTTTGAGATTGCACCCAAGTACTGCATTTCAGACTCTTTTGTTGACTCTGAAGACTACTCCATTTCTTCTAAAGGATTCTTGCCCACAGTAGTAGATGTAATGGTCATCTGAATTAAATTTCCCCATTCTGGTCCATTTTAGTTCATTGATTCCTAAAATGTTTATGTTCACTCTTGCCATATCCTGTTTGACCACTTCCAATTTACCTTGATTCATGGACCTCACATTCCAGGATCCTATGCACATCCTGAAAGATGATGCTGTGAAAGTGCTGCTCTCAATATGCCAGCAAATCTGGAAAACTCAGCAGTGGCCACAGGACTGGAAGAAGTAAATTTTTATTCCAATCCCAAAGAAAGGCAATGCCAGAGAATGCTCAAACTACCACACAATTGTACTAGTCTCACACACTAGCAAAGTAATGCTCAAAATTCTCCAAGCTAGGTTTCAACAGTACGTGAACCATGAACTTCCAGATGTTCAAGCTGGATTTAGAAAAGGCAGAGGTACAAGAAATCAAATTGCCAACATCTGCTGGATTATAGAAAAAGCAACGCAGTTCCAGAAAAATGTCTACTTCTGCTCTGTCGACTATACCAAAGTCTTTGACTGTGTGGATCACAACAAGCTGCGGAAAATTCTTAAAGAGAAGGAAAAACCAGACCACCTAACCTGCCTCTTGAGAAATGTGTATGCAGGTCAAGAAGCAATAGTTAGAACCAGACATGGAACAATGGACTGGTTCCAAATTGGGAAAGGAGTATGACAAGGCTGTATATTGTCACCCTGCTTATTTAACTTATATGCAGAGTACATAGTGTGAAATGCCAGGCTGGATGAAGCACAAGCTGGAATCAAGATTTCAGGGAGAAATGTCAATAACTTCAGAGATGCAGATGACAACACCCTTATGGCAGAAAGTGAAGAACTAAAGAGTCTCTTGATGAAAATGAAAGAAGAGAGTGAAAAAGCTGGCTTAAAACTCAGCATTCAAAAAACTAAGATCATGGCATATGGTCCCATCACTCTGTGGCAAATAGATGGGGAAACAATGGAAAGAGTGACAGATTTTGTTTTCTTGGGTTTCAAGATCACTGCAGATGGTGACTGTAGCCATGAAATTAGATGATGCTTGCTCCTTGGAAGAAAAGCTATGACCAACCTAGACAGCATATTAAAGAGCAGAGACACCACTTTGCTGACAAAGGTCCATTTAGTCAAAGCTGTGGTTTTTCCAGTAGTCATATATGGATGTGAGAATTGGACCATAAATAAAGCTGAACACAGAAGAATTGATGCTTTTGAGCTGTGGTGTTGGAGAAGACTCTTGAGAGTTCCTTCAACTGCAAGACCAAACCAGTCAATCCTAAAGGAAATCAGTCCTGAATATTCATTGGAAGGACTGATGCTGAAGCCAGAGCTCTGATCCTTTGGCCACCTGATGCGAAGAACTGACTCATTGGAAAAGACTCTGAGGGAAAGATTAAAGGCAGAAGGAGAAGGGGATGACAGAGGATGAGGTGGCTGGATGGCGTCACTGACTCGATGGACATGAATTCGAGTGAGCCCCAGGAGTTGGTGATGGACAGGGAGGCCTGGCCTGCTGCAGTCCATGGGGTCGCAAAGAGTTGGACACGACTGAGCGACTGAAGTGAACTGAACTGATCACTCTGAGCATCATTTACTGGACTGCATGACAAAGCAGACATGCTAGATGTCTGCGTTCTGCCCAGGGGACTGGATCCATGTGCAGGGTTTCCGAGAGTTGCATCCAGGAAACTGCATCCGTAACGAATTCCCAGGTGACTCTGCCTGTGAGGTTGGAGAATGTTGTCAGAGTTTGCTAGGGTTTCAGAGTACTTAGGTTTCCAGGCATGGTGCTGAAAAGCTGAAAGAGACTTTTAGAAAACCAGCTGCATTTTTCTGGTGCTTCCTTCTTCCTTCTGTTGCTAGTTGTCACACCTCTTGGGTCAGAGGCCCTGAGGCTGGAATCTCTTCTTTGGTGGCTGTGCCAAGGTAGTTCTGTGGAGCAAAGTGCGTGAACTTTGAAATAGCGATTGGCTGCTTAGAAATCCCTGATTTCAAGTTTCTGCTGGGTCCTACATAGCTGTGGGTGCTGTAGGTGTTACCTAAGTAAGTGGTGTTCCTTGGTGGTAAAGTAACAGCCTGCCAATGCAAGAGACCTGGGTTTGATCCCTGGGTTGGGAAGATCTCCTGGAGGAGAAGCCCGTGGCCAGAGGAGCCTGGCACTCTACAGTCCATGGGGTTGCAAAGAGTCAGACATGACTGAGGAACTGAATACACACACAAACACACACAGGCTGAGTACTAGATTTGCTTTTTGAAAAAATGAGGTATTGTTGATTTTAAATGTTGAGGCAGTTTCAAGTGTACAGCAAAGTGATTCAGCTATATTCTTTTTCCTTTATTTTCCATCATAGTTTACTATAAGACACTGAATATACCTCCCTGTGCTAGAGGTCTTTGTTTTTTATCTATTTTATATTTAGTAGTGTGTATCAGCTAATCCCACACTCCTAATTTCTCTCTCCCTTCAGCTCCTCACCCTTCCCCTTTGACAACCATAGGTTTGTTTTCTATGTCTGTGAGGCTGTTTGCATTTTGTAAATAAGTTCACTTGTATCACTTTTTAAGATCCCACCTATAAGTGATATCATATGATGTTTGCCTGTCTCTGTCTGATGTACTTCACTGAGTATGAGAATCTCTAGGTCTATCCATGTTGCTGCAAATGGCATCATTTTATTCTTTTTTATGGCTAAGTAACATTCTGTTATATACATGTACCACAGCTTCTGATCCATTCCTCTGTCGATGGACATCTTAGCTATTGTAAATAGTGTTGTTATGAACATCAGGGTGCATGTATCTTCTCAAATTAGAGTCTTCCTTGGATACGTGCCCAGGAGTGGGATTTCTGGATCTTATGCTTGCTAGAGTGTTATATTTTGCATAGTTCTCCTATATAGCACCATTTTGAGAAATTTCTCTAATATCTCAGTTCTCCTGGGATAAATTTTCCTTGGAGTGACCAGGTTCAGTAGCATTGGATGAACACTCATACTCCCCGAAGTGTTCACCCCAGTCCTGACTCTATTTTTTATTTCAAGCTGCTTAAGATTTCCTTGTTTTGGAGAAACTATATTCCTCTGCAGACTCCTCAGTGGCTCAGTGGTAAAGAATCTGCCTGTAATGCAGGAGACTCAGGTTTGATCCCTGGGTTGGAAAGATCCCCTTGAGGAGGAAATGGCAACTCACTTCAGTCATCTTACCTGGGAAATCACATGGACAGAGGAGCCTGGTGGGCTACAGTCCATGGGGGTCTCAAAAAGAGTGTAGTTTGTGCATGTGGATGGCTGGGAGATAACTTCCCCTGCTGATCCATGACCCTCTCGTGACACCATGGGGTGACTCATTAAAAAAAAAAACAAAGAGATATGTCAGGAAAATAGAAGATATGATTGATTTAGGACGAATGAACTCACAACCCATATTTTGCAGAAAATGGTGCTTTTAAAGAGCTATATGACCTTAAAATGCTTTTTAGATTTTGTTTTAGTTTGAAAGGAAAACAAGCTTTGTTCAACAGACTTTATTGCAAGTTCCAGAAGTGCTATTCTGTGCTTAGTCACTCAGTCATGTCCGACTCTGTGACCCCAAAGACTGTAGCCCGCCAGGCTCCTGGAAAATCATGCAGATTTTCCAGGCAAGATTACTGGAGTGAGTTGCCATGATCAAACCCAAGACTCCAGCATTGGAAGCAGATTCTTTACCATCTGAGCTACCAGGGAAGCCCTTTTGTAATTTGGGTGTATTTAAAAAATAAAAAAAGCCCTGGAAATTGTGTCTTCATTTGTCTGTTCAACATTCAACCTGATGATGGGAATAAATATCAGCTCAGTTTTCTTGTTTGTTTTCAAAATGTATTAAATCATTTTCTTGCTTAAGTTCTTTCTGTTCTACAGCCTCATGTCAGAAACAGTATGAGAATAAATCCTTACCACAAGAGGGAGCTGGATCACGAAGAAACTAAAGAGTTGTTTTGGAAATAGAAATAAAAACTGGGAGAGTGCTGGTGTTTCAGGGCAAGACTGTCAGCATCAGCAGTGATGACAGAAGTGATTTTCACAAGCGATTATTTCATTCTTGTAGTTGTTCAGACCAAGAGCAGAGTCGTCCTTGATTCCTTACTTCCCAATGAGTTAAGTGTGTCTTTCTCTTCTGATGCTGTTGACATCTGAGGCCTTGCTGAGCTGGGCCACCAATTCCTTTAGCAAACAATTTGTCCTTTCATATGCAAACCAACCTGTCCGGAGCTCATCCTGCAACCTCCTTCTTCGTCTTCTTTTTTAATCCATAAAGATGCTCATTGCAGTGTTGTTTACGATTCCGTAGTGCTAAGTAACTTGAATATTCAATAGGGGATAAGTGAAAGAAATCATGGTACTGTCATATAAGATAGTACAGTGCAGCTTTTAAAAATTATGCCTGCGTGCTAAGCCACTTCAGTCGCATCTGACTCTTTGTGATCCCATGGACTGTAGCCCACCAGGCTCCTCTATCCATGGGATTCTCCGGGCAAGAATACTGGAGTGGGTAGCCATGCCCTCCTCCAGGGGTGCTTCCCCACCCAGGGATCAAACCTGGGTCTCTTAAGTTGCCTGCACTGGGTGGTGTGTTCTTTACCACTAGTGCCATCTAGGAACCCAAATTTTTCAATGGAAATATATTTATGATATATGTTATTTTAAAATTTTATTTAAATTAGTTTTTATTGGAATATAGTTGCTTTACAAACCAGCTTTCTTTTTGGCTCTTACTCTCCAGACCTCCATTACTCCAGGGCCAGGTACTGAGTAACTAAAAGCACCCCCTACACTCCAGAGCCTGTTGGAATTATTCAAACTTGTTTAGTTGTTAAGTTGTGTCTGACTCTTTGTGACCCCATGGACTGTGGCCCGCCAGGCTCCTCTGTTCGTGGGATTCTCTAGGCAAGAACACTGGAGTGGGTTGCCTTTTCCTTCTCCAGGGGATCTTCCTGACCCAAGGATCAAACCCGGGTGTCCTGCACTGCAGGCAGATTCTTTACCATCTGAGCCACCAGGGAAGCCCCACTGGTGGAATGCTCTGTGACAGACACTATTCTAAGAGCCAAATCTCACAACAACCGTATAAGATCAGGAAGCAGCCTCTTTTCAGTGTCTCCACCTTTCTCACTCTGCTTCTCAGACTTAGACTATGCCATTCCCTGCCTAAAATCCTCTCTCTTCCCTTGCCTGTTGTCCCCTCTCCTCATAATTCACTCTTATACGTAAGGTCTCAGCTTACTCAGCACTTCCTCTGTGAAGCAGTCCTTGACCTTCCTAAACCTGGGCTACTTACCCCACCCCATGTGTGTCTCGCATTGGCAGGCAGATGCTTTACCGCTGAGCCACACCCCAGAGCCCACTGAAATTATTCAAAATAGCTAATTCTAAACCGTCCGGGCCTGTTCCTTCCCCCAGAAACCACAGTCCAGCCTCTAGTCCCTGTTTTCCCTGGTCCCCTCTGCCTCCTGATCCACCCTGGGTCCTCCACCCCCCACACACACCATAGCTTGGTATACCCTGCCCTTGGGAACTGTGAGTTGACAGCCCTGATCACAGCACTGAGCGATAATAAAACCAACACCTTAAAATCTCTAACCCCGCATCTCAGCAAGTCCTACTGCCACTGCCTTTACGGCATACCCCCAAGTCAAGCCCTCCTCATGGCCAGCATGCCTTCTGTGTCTTGTTCTTCCAGCTTCCACCTGGGTCCCCCGCCCCCAAGTCTGTTCCCCACCCTGTGTGCAGTCAAGCTGAGCCTGTTACACAGGTACGGCCAGTCTTATCACTCTTCTCTTCCAAGCCCTCCAGTTGAAGGGCTAATAGCAATGACAGTTTCAACAGCATTTTTGGAACTGTCAGCTACGAATGGGTGCTTGCCAAGATCATCGCCAGAGGCTGAACAATGACAAGGGCACTTCCATCTGCCTCTACTGGGACTGAACCCTGTGCTGCTGCACCTGCTGACCTTTGACCCCCTCAGGGGGATTCAGGGCAGAGAGCGAGGCACTCTGTGCTCCGGGGAAACTGATGGAACAGGTCTTTAGATAGTTAGATATTTTCGGAAACTGATTTCATGATCCCAATCCTTGCATCTCCTCATATCTAGAAAATCACTAAATCCCTTCTTGGTGACATCAGCTCCTTGTGACTAGCAGAAAACCTTTTGTAAAGTAAGCACTTGATTGCTTTGAACTCCTCTTTCTCAAAACCTTATATATTGACCTCCCCTCGGTGCCTCTTTGGAGCAGTCTCTCTGAGGTGCTGTCTCCCAGGCTGCAGTCCTCATCTTGCCCGGAGGAAAACTTAACTCGCAACTCTCAAGTTGCGAATCTTTTAATTGATAGAACTGTCAGAAAACTAAGATTGGATAAAGCTGTTTTTTTAAAACAAAAACAAAAACCACACAGAAGTAGTTTGTCATTGGTTGACTTTTCATCTATTCTGAGTTAAAAACCAAGTCCTTAAAATGGCTTTGGGGGCCCCTATAGAACTGGAAGACAGTGAGAGTGGCTGGAGAGGAAGCAAGAGGGTCAGGGAAAGAAGAGGGCTTGCAAAGGTACAAGCTTCACAACCTCCGAGCAACTCTGTGCCACAGGTGTTATCCACTTTTGCTAGACAGCAATCTAAAGTCCAGTGTCCTGTGGGCAGAGCTGATACAAACCAGTCTGACTCCAGAGCCAGGTCCCCTCCACCTCATAACTCTCCCTGGTGCCACCACAGAGAGGTGGGAATAGTGAAATATCCCTAAGGGAGCTTCAGGTAGTGAAGGTGAGGAATGAGAAATAGGCTGGGGTGGAGAATTGAAGAAAGTAGGGAAAACCACTGACCATTCAGGTATGACCTAAATCAAATCCCTTATGATTATACAGTGGAAGTGAGAAATAGATTTAAGGCCCTAGATCTGATAGATAGAGTACCTGATGAACTGTGGACAGAGCTTCCTGACATTGTACAGGAGCCAGGGATCNCTACTTCATATATGTGTATTTATTACAATGAAATTCCAAATTTAATTTAAGTACTGAGTTTTGGGAAGGTGAAATAGCTGTAATTAACACCCATATAATTTACTTTATAATTAGAATATAATTTACTCTTCCTGAGGCTATGTCCATAGCAGTGAAATAGATGAAACAATCCTGATAATTTCATAGATCTTAGGAAGGTAAACCAACATTATGTTCAGAAGTACTTTGGCTGTTAACTATGAGGAGCCATCTTAATTTTTCTAAAGAAAAACCCACAAACAGTATGCTACAAATGGGAAAGAAACCCAAAGTTTATATAATGTTCAATAATCCTACCTGACCTTTGCTCCAATGGAGACATTATCTTTCTTATACTTAAAGAAAACTTGTGCTTTGAATTGAAAGGAGATGTTATTGTAATCTTCCAAGGATGCTATCTATATAAATGTCCTTGAAAACATAGTCTGGAACAAAGTCATTAAGTGCTTCTGCTTGCAAAGTGTGTGGACATACAAGATATATCCTGCATTACTCACAATCAGCAAGAAAGTCAGCAAAATAGTGAAACAGTGATTAATTTCACTGTGTAGAAACGAGTGCATGCTTTTATCAACTGGGATAATGGAATCTGGGAGTTCAAAGAAAGCTTGTTATCCTTCCAAGCCTAACAACTAATTGAAACGTTTAAGTTGCTACTGTCTGGGAAGTCACGAAAGAGCCAGATAACTTTGGAGAAATTAAAGTTAATTTTATTGCTGATTGTCAGTTGTTCTTGATTAAATTTTGACAGTCGAATGTATTGAAAAAATATTTGGAAAATGTGTCTATTGTCATGGTAAACTGAAAAATTCTAAATTTTCATTGGAAAATCAGCAGGTTATTTATGAAAATCTGTAAACACATGAATAAATATTTTAAAAAGAAAACTAAGAAAATTAATAATTGCCAGTACCCTAGTCCATCTAGGAGGTAAACAAATGAATGTAGGAAAACACATGAATAGAATAATTCAAAAGAATAATTTAAAAGAAGATACTAAAATATCACTTTCCATGGCTATTATTTAAAGCTGAATATTAAATTATTTTCTGAGAATTCCATTGTTTTCCCAGAATAAATTGTGTTCTTTTAAAAATGTCCAATGAATATTCTATTTTGTTATGTTTATTTTTATTTGCACTGGAAAAGCCAAACATCTCAGAGTCAGCATGTCAGTTCACTTGAGTTCAGTCTCTTGGTCATGTTTGATTCTTTAGCACCCCATGAAATGCAGCACACCAGGCCTCCCTGTCCATCACCAACTCAGAAGTTCACCCAAACCCATGTCCATTGAGGTGGTAATAGCATCCAACCATCTCATCTTCTGTCGTCCCCTTCTCCTGCACTCAATCTTTCCCAGCATTAGGGTTTTTCAAATGAGGCAGCTGTTCGTAACAGGTAGCCAAATAATTGGAGTTTCAGCTTCAATGTCAGTCCTTCCAATGAACAACAAGAACTGATCTTTATGATGGGACCAGTTGGATCTCCTTGCAGTCCAAGGGACTCTCAAGAGTCTTCTCCAACACCACAGTTCAAAAGCATCAATCTTCAGTGCTCAGCTTTCTTTATAGCCAAACTCTCACATACACACATGACTATTGGAAAAACCACAGCCTTGACTAGATGGACTTATGTTGACAAAGTAATGTCTCTGCTTTTTAATATGCTGTCTAGGTTGGTCATAACTTTCCTTCAAAGAAGTAAGCATCTTTTAATTTCATGGCGGCAATCACCATCTGCAGTGACTTTGGAGTCCCCAAAAATAAAGTCTGAAACTGTTTCCACTGTTTCCCTATCTATTTCTCATGAAGTGATGGGACCAGATGCCATGATTTCCATTTCTGAATGGTAGGTTTTAAGCCAACTTTTTCACTCACCTCTTTCACCTTCATCAACAGGCTCTTTAATTCTTCACTTTCTGCCACAAGGGTGGTTTCATCTGCATATCTGAGGTTATTGATATTTCTCCCAGCAATTGATTGCTGCTTGTGCTTCTTCCAGCCCAACATTTCTCATGATGTACTCTGCATATAAGTTAAATAAGCAGGGTGACAATATACAGCCTTGATATACTCCTTTTCCTATTTGGAGACAGTCTGTTCTCCCATGTCTAGTTCTAACTGTTGCTACCTGACCTGCATACAGGTTTCTCAAGAAGCAGGTCAGGTTGTCTGGTATTCTCATCAATTTCAGAATTTTCCACAGTTTATTGTGATCCACACAGTCAAAGGCTTTGGCATAGTCAATAAAGTAGAAATAGATGTTTTTCTGGAACTCTCTTGCTTTTTCAATTATCCAGCAGATATTGGCAATTTGATCTTTGGATCCTCTGCCTTTTCTAAAACCAGTTTGAACATCTGGAAGTTCATGGTTCATATTACTGGCTTGGAGAATTTTGAGCTTTACTTTACTAGTGTGAAAGATGAGTGCAATTGTGCTTAGTGTGAGCATTCATTGGCATTGCCTTTCTTTGGGATTGGAATGAAAACTGACCTTTTCCAGTCCTGTGGCCACTGCTGAGTTTTCCAAATTTGCTGGCATATTGAGTGCAGCACTTTCACAGCATCATCTTTCAAGATTTGAAATAGCTCAACTGGAATTCCATCACCTCCACTAGCTTTGTTCTCAGTGATGCTTCCTTATGCCCACTTGACTTCACATTCCAGGATGTCTGGCTCTAGGT
>SJYA01001037.1:0-19605 GCA_006410615.1 Neotragus moschatus | reverse complement strand
CAGGTAGCCAAATAATTGGAGTTTCAGCTTCAATGTCAGTCCTTCCAATGAACAACAGGAACTGATCTTTATGATGGGACCAGTTGGATCTCCTTGCAGTCCAAGGGACTCTCAAGAGTCTTCTCCAACACCACAGTTCAAAAGCATCAATCTTCAGTGCTCAGCTTTCTTTATAGCCAAACTCTCACATACACACATGACTATTGGAAAAACCACAGCCTTGACTAGATGGACTTATGTTGACAAAGTAATGTCTCTGCTTTTTAATATGCTGTCTAGGTTGGTCATAACTTTCCTTCAAAGAAGTAAGCATCTTTTAATTTCATGGCGGCAATCACCATCTGCAGTGATTTTGGAGTCCCCAAAAATAAAGTCTGAAACTGTTTCCCCTGTTTCCCCATCTATTTCTCATGAAGTGATGGGAACAGATGCCATGATTTCCATTTCTGAATGGTAGGTTTTAAGCCAACTTTTTCACTCACCTCTTTCACCTTCATCAACAGGCTCTTTAATTCTTCACTTTCTGCCACAAGGGTGGTTTCATCTGCATATCTGAGGTTATTGATATTTCTCCCAGCAATTGATTGCTGCTTGTGCTTCTTCCAGCCCAGCATTTCTCATGATGTACTCTGCATATAAGTTAAATAAGCCGGGTGACAATATACAGCCTTGATATACTCCTTTTCCTATTTGGAGCCAGTCTGTTCTCCCATGTCTAGTTCTAACTGTTGCTACCTGACCTGCATACAGGTTTCTCAAGAAGCAGGTCAGGTTGTCTGGTATTCTCATCAATTTCAGAATTTTCCACAGTTTATTGTGATCCACACAGTCAAAGGCTTTGGCATAGTCAATAAAGTAGAAATAGATGTTTTTCTGGAACTCTCTTGCTTTTTCAATTATCCAGCAGATATTGGCAATTTGATCTTTGGATCCTCTGCCTTTTCTAAAACCAGTTTGAACATCTGGAAGTTCATGGTTCATATTACTGGCTTGGAGAATTTTGAGCTTTACTTTACTAGTGTGAAAGATGAGTGCAATTGTGCTTAGTGTGAGCATTCATTGGCATTGCCTTTCTTTGGGATTGGAATGAAAACTGACCTTTTCCAGTCCTGTGGCCACTGCTGAGTTTTCCAAATTTGCTGGCATATTGAGTGCAGCACTTTCACAGCATCATCTTTCAAGATTTGAAATAGCTCAACTGGAATTCCATCACCTCCACTAGCTTTGTTCTCAGTGATGCTTCCTTATGCCCACTTGACTTCACATTCCAGGATGTCTGGCTCTAGGTGAATGAATACACCATTGTGATTATCTGGGTCGTGAAGATCTTTTTTGTATAGTGCTTCTGTGTCTTCTTGCCACCTCTTCTTAATATCTTCTGCTTCTTTTAGGTCCCTACAATTTCTGTCCTTTATTGAGCCCACCTTTGCATGATATGCTCCCTTGGTATCTCTAATTTTCTTAAAGAAATCTCTAGTCTTTCCCATTGTGTTGTTTTCCTTTGTTTCTTTGCATTGATCGCTGAGGAATGCTTTCTTATCTCTCTTTGCTATTCTTTGGACTCTGAATTCAAATGGGTATATCTTTCCTTTTCTCTTTGCTTTTCACTTCCCTTACTTTTGCAGCTATTTGTAAGGTCTCCTCAGACAGCCATTTTGCTTTTTTTGCCCATATTTGGTATGCTGTAAAAACCTTCATCATTAATTTGGCAACTTTGGTAGCCTGCTAAGAGCGAGAACTTCCGAGACATGAATTTGGCTTTTTGAGTTAAGAAAGTCATACAGATAAGGAGAACTGTCGTATAACATCCTTGTAGGGGGAATCTAAAATGAAATGGTACAAGTGAACTTATTTACGAAACAGAAAGAGATTCACAGACTTAGAGAATGAACTTTTGGTTGTCAGGAGGAAGGATTGGGGAAAAGGATAGTTAGGGAGTCTGCAATCACATATACACACTGCTATACTTAAAAAGGATAACCAACAAGGACCTAATGCATAGCACAGGGAACTTTGTTGAATGTTATTTGGCAGCCTGGATGGGGGAGTGTTTTGGGAGGAAATGGATACATGTATATATATGATTGAGTCCCTTTGCTGTCCATTGAAACTATCACGATGTTGTTATTTGGATATACTTCAATATAAAATAAAAAGTTAAAAAAATGATAAAAAAAACTGAGTAAGTTAAAAATAGGAAATCTAACAATTTAATTAACTGACCTAGAGAGTAGACTTTAAGAGTGCAACATTGTGTTAATATTAAGCTAAAGGAAACACTCTTACATTCAAAACATCAGGGCATTATTCCAATACAGAACAGCTCATAGAAAATGTTTGTGTGATATTTCTCAGGAACAGAGAACTTATAACACCTCTCAAGTGTGACTGACATTCTGAAATTGTTGACCATGTTAAAAAGCAAAAAAAAAAAAAAGTACATGTACTTGGCATTTCCTTGTCCTGACTCTTCCTGCACTCATTCTGTTTCTACTATTATAATCTTCTTTAAGGTGGGAACAACTAAGCAAAGTCTTTTGGTAAATTAATAAAACCAGTATNGTACCTAATATGTGTGTACCTATTTGTGTGTTCACTTCAGTCACTCAGTTGTGTCCAACTCTTTGCGACTCCGTGAATCGCAGCACGCCAGGCCTCCCTGTCCATCACCAACTCCTGGAGTTCATTCAGCCTCATGTCCATCGAATCAGTGATGCCATCCAGCCATCTTATCGTCGGTCTTCCCCTTCTCCTCCTGCCCCCAACCCCTCCCAGCATCAGAGTCTTTTCCAAGAAGTCAACTTTTCACATGAGGTTGCCAAAGTACTGGAGTTCCAGCTTCAGCATCATTCCTTCCAAAGAAATCCCAGGGATCTCCTTCAGAATGGACTGGTTGGATCTCCTTGCAGTCCAAGGGACTCTCAAGAGTTCTCTAACACCACAGTCCAAAAGCATCAATTCTTCAGTGCTCAGCCTTCTTCACAGAACAATTCTCACATCCATACATGACCACAGGAAAAACCATAACCTTGACTAGACGGACCTTTGTTGGCAAAGTAATGTCTCTGCTTTTGAATAGGCTATCTAGGTTGGTCATAACTTTTCTTCCAAGGAGTAAGTGTCTTTTAACACACACACACACACACACACACACACACACACACATATATGTGTGTGTGTGTGTGTGTGTNCTTGACTAGACGGACCTTTGTTGGCAAAGTAATGTCTCTGCTTTTGAATAGGCTATCTAGGTTGGTCATAACTTTTCTTCCAAGGAGTAAGTGTCTTTTAACACACACACACACACACACACACACACACACACACATATATGTGTGTGTGTGTGTGTGTGTGTATTTATATGTATATATATATAAACACATATTTTGCATGTATAAATATATGTGTACCTGTTTGTGTGTACATATATATATATATACACACATACACACACACATATTATGCATTAGGTGACTGTCTAGAGTCTTCCTTAAAAGGAGAAATCACTTTCAAAAAGGAAATGAAATGTGTAGAACAGTTATACACCTAAAACAAAAACTTTTTACTAACTCTCCCTTTTGGGGGAAGGGTTTAAAATACAACTGTTACATTAGCATCTACTAGAAGAGCAAACCATGTGATGCATTCTTAAATGCATTTATTTATTTATTGAAACTCCAATACTTTGGCCATCTCATGGGAAGAGTTGACTCATTGGAAAAGACTCTGATGCTGGGAGGGATTGGGGGCAGAGGAGAAGGGGACGACAGAGGATGAGATGGCTGGATGGCATCACCGACTCGACAGACATGAGTTTGAGTGAATTCCTGGAGTTGGTGATGGACAGGGAAGCCTGGCATGCTATGATTCATTGGGTTGCAAAGAGTCAGACACGACTTGGTGACTGAACTGAAATGAATACATTTATTATATACTATATAATTGCTATATAATATATATTATAACATATTATATAATATCTAGTACATTTATTTCATGCAAAGATGGGCTCAATAAAGGACAGAAATGGTAGGAACCTAAAAGAAGCAGGAGATATTAAGAAGAGGTGGCAAGAAGACACAGAAGCACTGTACAAAAAATATCTTCATGACCCAGATAATCAAAATGGTGTGATCTATCACCTAGAGCCAGACATCCTGGAATGTGAAGTCAAGTGGGCATAAGGAAGCATCACTACAAACAAAGCTAGTGGAGATGATGGAACTCCAGTTGAGCTATTTCAAATCCTGAAAGATGATGCTGTGAAAGTGCTGCACTCAGTATGCCAGCAAATTTGGAAAACCCAGGAGTGACCACAGGACTGGAAAAGGTCAGTTTTCATTCCAGTCCCAAAGAAAGGCAATGCCAATGAATGCTCAAACTAAGCACAATTACCCTCATCTCACATGCTAGTAAAGTAATGCTTAAAATTCTCCAAGCCAGGCTTCAGCAATTTGTGAACCATGAACTTCCAGATGTTCAAGGTGATTTTAGAAAAGTCAGAGGAACCAGAGATCAAATTGCCAACATCCTCTGGATCATCGAAAAAGTAAGAGAGTTCCAGAATAACCTCTATTTCTGCTTTATTGACTATGCCAAAGCTTTTGATTGTGTGGATCATAATAAACTGTGGAAAATTCTGAAAGAGATGGGAATACCAGACAACCTAACCTGCTTCTTGAGAAACCTGTATTCAGGTCAGGATCAACAGTTAGAACTGGACATGGAACAAAAGACTAGTTCCAAATAGGAAAAGGAGTACTTCAAGGCTGTATATTGTCACCCTGCTTATTTAACTTCTATGCAGAGTACATCATGAGAAACGTTGGGCTGGAGGAAGCACAAGCAGGAATAAAGATTGCTGGGAGATATATCAATAATGTATGGCAAAATCAATACAATGTTGTAAAGTAATTAACCTCTAATTAAAATAAATAAATTCATAATAATAATAATAGTAAAATAACCTCAGATACGCAGATGACATCACCCTTATGGCAGAAAGTGAAGAAGAACTAAAGAGCCTCTTTGTGAAGTTGAAAGAGGAGAGTGAAATAGCTGCCTTAAGGCTCGACATTCAGAAAACTGATTATGGAATTTGATCTCATATCTTCATGGAAAATAGATGGGGAAATGGTGGTTGACTTTATTTTTCTGGGCTCCAAAATTACTGCACATGGTGATTCCAGCCATGAAATTAAAAGACGCTTACTCCTTGGAAGGAAAGTTATGACCAACCTAGATAGCATATTGAAAAACAGAGGCATTACTTTGTCAACAAAGGTCCATCTAGTCAAGGCTCTGGTTTTTCCAGTAATAGTGTATGGATCTGAAAGCTAGACTATAATAAAAGCTGAAAGCCAAAGAATTGATGCTTTTGAACTGTGATGTTTGAGAAGACTCTTGAGAGTCCTTTGTACTGCAAGGAGTTCAAATCAGTCCATCCTAAAGATCAGTCCTAGGTGTTCATTGGAAGGACTGATGTTGAAGCTGAAACTCCAATACTTTGGCCACCTGATGAGAAGAACTGATTCACTGGAAAAGACCCTGATGCTGATTACCCTGATGGGACAACATAGAAATATATGGTTGGATGGTATCACTAACTCAATGGATATGAGTTTGGGTGAACTCCGAAAGTATCACCAACTCAATGGATATGAGTTTGGGTGAACTCCGGAAGTTGGTGATAGACAGGGAGGCCTGGCATGCTGCAGTTCATGGGGTCACAAATAGTCAGACATGACTGAGCAACTGAACTGTACTGAATACTATTATTACAATTACACCTCCATACAGAATTTTAATTCAATGTGAAAAATGCTGTCAATGTTTTTGTTTTAATTGCTAGTTTGGGAGGCAAAGTGATACATATCTCACTCAGTGAGATACTGTTTATTATTTATTCACATTGAACATCTGTGTGTTCAGTATTACATACATTTGTATATAATACAATTTCTATGATCAATTTATACAAAAAAAAGACATTAAAAGACTCAAAACTGTACTTCATTTATCCAGTCCTCCAATATAGCTAAAGTTTCCGTTGTTATTTACATTTCTCCTTCCTATTCTGTCTGGATCTTAGTAGACAGAAACCTATACTATCTGATTGAAGTGATTTTCTGTACTTTTCTTTGCCAGACTTATACCTCCACTTCTGTGTTTTGTCTTTAGAGAATCAGGAAGGTGATAACTTGCTAGTACTATCATGAAATGTTCTTACACATTATTGTTTGTTTATATGTTCACAACTGATTTTCTCTCAAGAGCTGTTGTGGATATGTTTTCCTGTTGTTGTTTAGTCACTTAAATCATGTCTGACTCTTCTGAGACTCCGTGGGCTGTAGCCTGCCAGCCTCCTCTGTCCATGGGACTTTCCAGGCACAAATACTGGGATGGGTTGCCATTTCCTTCTCCAAGAGATCTTCCTTCCCCAGGGGTCGAACCTGTGACTCCTGCATTGCAGATGGATTCCCTACCACTCAGTTACAGGAAATAAACCTATATTTTTCTAGAGCAGTCCAATTTTTAGTTTTTGCACCTGCTGTTTCCTTGACTAAAAATGTCTACTCTCAACTAGATTTTCAAAAAATATTGCTTTCTATTTTCTGTCTTGGCACATGGTTTTCAGGTAGTACCTTCTGCATAGACTGCCTGTTGCAGTTTACGTCCCTGTAGCCCTGTACTTTATGTTTGAAAGTTTGAAAAACTTTACATGTCATTTTGTCCCTAGAAACTTGAAGAATTCCAGTTCCTTACCAAAACTATCTTTCTTTCACTCTGTATGGTTTCCAGATACTAGTTCATTAAATTTCCCTTTGCAGTCCCTTCCAACTGCAAAGAACTCATATTACATTCTAAGAGTAGTCCCATTTTGAGCTCCACATTTTCAGCATGGAGTTAAAGAGGGATAAATAACATTTTCCTCCATAATAACATTCATCAATAGACACTATCCTGAACAGACATAGAGTTCTATCCAAATAGAATGAAAACAAAAATAGTCATAAAATCCCCTCCAACCCAAAATATATAATATCCTCTTCTAAACATTCATTTTTTTTTCAGAAAGCAAATTTTTTTCTTTTCCTTTTTTAAAATTCTTAAACTCTTCCATGTTTGCTTCTAGCAGGTGCCAACGGTTACCTGCCATATGCACACCTGGCTGTACATGTAGCCAAAAACAGTATATGGCCATCAGCAGACCAAACCAGAGAGATACACTGGGAAGGCTCTCTCTTGCTGCTTGTACCAATAATGTCTTGCTTCAGTTCGTCTACAGTGATTTTGCCTCCAAGTCCTAGATCTTAATGCTAGGGCCCATGGCAGCACAGAGCCAGTAGTGGTTGGTACTGATGATGTCCTCACCATCTAGTGTATAAAAGTGCTTGCCTTCATTCAGATCTCACAACATGGCCTGTCCATCCTTGCCTCCAGAAACACAGAAGGATCCATCTGGAGAGATGGTCACAATGTTCAGGTAGCCTGTCTGGCCAGTGTGGTTAGGCTTCAGGTTACAGTTTGCAAAGTTCCATATCTTGACCAGTTTGTCCCAGTCCCAGGAAAGAATGATGTGATTGCTGTTGTTGGGCAAGAAACTGACACAAGACACTCACTCTGATCGACTCTCATTCTGTAAAGTATATTTGAGATCCAACCAATCCATTCTGAAGGAGATCAGCCCTGGGATTTCTTTGGAAGGAATGATGCTAAAGCTGAAACTCCAGTACTTTGGCCACCTCATGCGAAGAGTTGACTCACTGGAAAAGACTCTGATGCTGGGAGGGATTGGGGGCAGGAGGAGAAGGAGATGACAGAGGATGAGATGGCTGGATGGCATCACTGACTCAATGGACGTGAGTCTGAGTGAACTCCGGGAGTTCGTGATGGACAGGGAGTCTTGGTGTGCTGCGATTCATGGGGTCTCAAAGAGTCGGACAAGACTGAGCAACTGAACTGAACTGAAAGTATTCCATAGTTTGATGGTTTTGTCTCAGGAGCCAGAGGCAATTTGCCAGTTGTCAGAAAAGGCCACANGTGAGTCTGAGTGAACTCCGGGAGTTCGTGATGGACAGGGAGTCTTGGTGTGCTGCGATTCATGGGGTCTCAAAGAGTCGGACAAGACTGAGCAACTGAACTGAACTGAAAGTATTCCATAGTTTGATGGTTTTGTCTCAGGAGCCAGAGGCAATTTGCCAGTTGTCAGAAAAGGCCACACTCAGCACATCCTTGGTGTGGTGCATGTTGGTGCCCATCGTGAGATCCCAGAGGTAAAGAGTTTCATCCCCAGAGCCTGAGAGGGCAAACTGGCCATCTGAGGAGATTATCAGTAACAAAGTGAGAGGAACCTCAAAAAGCACACTGTGGGAAAACATAGTTTGTCTCATCTCTGATCAGCTTCCACATAACAATGGTCTTGTCCCCAGAGGCAGAGAGTATCATGTCTGGAAACTAAGGAGTAGTAATGAATCTGGGTCATCCAGTCATTGTGGCCCTTGAGGGTGCCATGCACATCATCTGTTCAGTTATGGCAATGGAGGGTATGGATGTTGTGACTGAGACAAGAATGGAGCTGGATAGCTCAGAGAGACTCACATACCTGCTCCCACCATGGCTTGGCCAAACCACTCATTTTTATGTCATGTATTAGTCAGAGTTTTCCAGAAAAATAGAACCAATGAAATATATTAATATACATATGAGGAGATACTGTAAGGTACTCGCTCACTTATTGTGGAGACTGAAAAGTCCCACTATCTTCCATCTGCAAGCTGGCGATCCCAGGAGAGCCAATGGTAAAATTTGAAGGCCTGAAAGCTAGAAAGCTCATAGTGTAGATTCCAGTCTTGATCTAAAAGCCACAGATTCAGGGTCTCTGAGGACAGTAGAAGATCCTTCTTCTAGCTGAATATGACACCCATGGAGTGAGTCAACTTTCTTTGACTTTTTGTTCTATCTGGGCCCTAAATGAATCAGATATGACCATCAACATTGGGGAGGGCTATCTGTTTACTCAGCGTACCAGTTTAAATGCTGATATCTTTCTGAAACACCCTCACAGCCATGCTCCAAAATAAACCTTAACCAGCTAGCTGTAAATCCCTCGTTCCAGTAAAGTTAGCACATAAGCCATCACCAGTCTTTTATTATCTCAATTTGGGTGATGAATTTTGAGCTATATATACAGTATTTGGATTTTGCAGGTCCTCCAAAGTGACTTGATAACAACTAATTGTATAATTTGATAGTAGTGATCTCCATGCCTCTGCTGAAATAGAAAATGAACCCAAATTTAACTTTGTAATCCTTTAAATAATTACACAATCTAGCTTCTGATGGTCAGACATACCCTAAGAAATTGTCAGTGTTTTTTTTTTTTTTTAATCTTCTCTGATGGAAAAGCACTGAGAAAATGCCATAGAGAATGAGATAGACATAGTTTGGTGGTCTCATAGAGATTACTGATTGTTCAGTGAATTGCAAGTCTTTTGTGATCTTCTTTCTCTCCTCCTACAATATTGTCCTTCATTCTAAATAATGCAATTTGCCATATGTTATTAAATATTTATAATCATTTTTATTTAACCAGTTTGGGCTAAACATGTATTTTTAGTTAAATTGTAACACCATTGAAAGTAGAAATTAAGTAATGAATTATTTCTCTTCAGGCAACTCATTAACAATAATGTCAGTGCATTGCTCACAAAAGTTATATACTATATTATTTGAGATGTAATAAATATTTTTTTATGAAAGTGAAAGAGAAGAGTGGAAAATTTGGCTTAAAACTCAACATTCATAAAAATAACATCATGGCATCTGGTCCCATCACTTCATGTTAAATAGATGGGGAAACAGTGGAAACAGTGACAGACTTTATATTTGGGGGCTCTAAAATCACTGCAGATGGTGACTGCAGCCATGAAATTTAAAGATGCTTACTCCTTGGGAGAAAAGTTCTGGCCAATCTAGACAGTATATTAAAAAGCAGAGACATTACTTTACCAACAAAGATCCATCTAGTCAAAGATATGGTTTTCCCAGTAGCGACGTATGGATGTGAGAGTTGGACTCTAAAGAAAGCCGAGTGCCAAAGAATTGATGCTTTTCAACTGTCGTGTTGGAGAAGACTTTTGATGGTCCCTTGGACAGCAAGGAAATCCAATCAGTCCATCCTAAAGGAGATCAGTCCTGGAGTTCATTAGAAGAACTGATGCTGAAGCTGAAAGTCCAATACTTTGGCCACCTGATGAGAAGAACTGACTTATTTGAAAAGACCCTAATGCTGGGAAAGATTGAAGGTGGGAGGAGAAGGGGATGACGGAAGATGAGATGGTTGGATCTCATCACCAACTCAATGGACATGAGTTTGAGTAAACTCCAGGAGTTGGTGATGGACAGGAAGTACTGGCATGCTATATAGTCCATGGGGTTGTAAAGAGTCAGACATGCCTGAGAGATTGAACTGAACTGAACTGAACTAAATAAATATTTTCACCAAATTTAGCCAAGTGGTATATTAGTTTAGTGACATACACTTGAATTCTAATTTTGTAACATGAAATGTGACATGTGACATGTAACATGAAATGTTCTTATTAGCAATTCAAGGTTATAATTTTGCTTTAAAGGGTTGTTTGTTTACTCCCTGTTCTTTCTACTTTTCCTTAAATAAAAACAGACAGATATAACTCAGAATTAAAAGAAAGTTAATAGATTATCTCTGTCTTTCTAGTATGAAATGCATGTTAATTCATTCATCTGAAATTTGACTAACCCTTACTGACAATCAAGCTGCGTTAAAAGAGTTCAATTTATAATTTAAGTTAAAAAATAAGGTTTCATCCAGAGATGGCCTCTCTCTACAAGTTTACCTCTAAGAGTGTTAGGGCTCCTCAAGAAAATAATGGAAGACTAGACATAGAAAGCAGGTTGCCAGAGATAAAATGTTATATATCACCCTGAAGTTACATCATTAGAATGGATGCTTAGTTAAGGAAAAATGTAAACTACAACATTATCACTCTCTTAAACATAAACACACACACACACACACACACACACNTCCAAATTTGCTGGCATATTGAGTGCAGCACTTTCACAGCATCATCTTTCAGGATTTGAAATAGCTCAACTGCAATTCCATCACCTCCACTAGCTTTGTCCGTAATGATGCTTTGTAAGGCCAACTTGACTTTGCATTCTAGGATGTCTGGCTCTACGTGAGAGATAATCACATCATTGTGATTATCTCATACCATTTTTCTGTGTATTTTTGCCATCTCTTTTTAATATTTTCTGCTTTTGTTAAGGCCATACCATTTCTGTCCTTTATTGAGCCCATATTTTCATGAAATGTTCCCTTGGCATCTCTAATTTTCTTGAAGAGATCCCTAGTCTTTCTATTCTATTATTTTCCTCTATTTCTTTGCATTGATCATTGAGGAAGGCTTTCTTATCTCTCCTTTTTATTCTTTGGAACACTGCATCCAAATGGGTAAATATTTCCTTTTCTCCTTTGCTTTTTGCTTCTCTTCTTTTCACAGCTATTTGTAAGGCCTCCTCAGACAGTCATTTTGCTTTTTTGTATTTATTTTTTCTTAGGGATGGTCTTGATCCCTGTCTCTTGTACAGTGTCATGAACCTCAGTCCATAATTCATCAGGAAATCTGTCTATCCGATCTAGTCCTTTAAATCTATTTCTCACTTCTATTGTATAATCATAAGGGATTTGATTTAGGTCATACCTCGGTGCTTAACTGCTTGCCTAGATGCTTAGCTGCTTGCAAATCAGATATTAAGTAACTGTAGAATATAATATCCTGCAAAGGGATAGTGACTTCCATGGGTGGATTTTTATTAGGATTTAATAATAATTAAGTACTGTTATTGATGTGCACAGCTTCTTGAATAATCTTTGCCCATCTTCACCAGCTACAGAGTTCGGTGAGCAGATTCCATTCATGTATACCAAGCCCTTTGTGCACAAGTGTATCTTTACCAGTCATCTCAAAGAGCTATTACAAAAGGCAATGATTTTACTAGGATATTCTAGGTTATGCTGTCTTCTATTATAATATTCTTTCTTAAATCTATCTTATTTTTCTGTTGTTCCAATATTTTATCACAGATAATGAGTTTTTGTGCTGTGCTTAGTTGCTCAGTCATGTCTCACTCTTTGCAGCCTCATGGACTGCAACTTGTAGGCAGCTCTGTCCATGGGGATTGTCCAGGCAAGAATCCCAGAGTGGGTTGCATGCCCTTCTCCAGTGGATCTTCCCAACCCAGGGACTGAACCCAGGTCTCCAGCATTGCAGTGGATTCTTTACCATCTGAGCCACCAAGGAAGGCCCTGGTGAGCATTTAGACAGCCATTAATGTGTGGTTGAATTTTTACAAATATTATTCATATCATATTATCTTACCACTTGTTACCAAGACTATTAAATAATTTTAAAGACTTTATCAAAAGTAAATTTTAAAAGTCTTGCCATTTCAGGACACCAAATATTTTTCCCAAACATTGGCTTTAATACACTTGAATAGGGAATTAGAATGATAGAACTTCCAAATACATTAAAATTTAATTAATTATATTTTCCCTAAAGTTGTACTATTTTTTTCCTAACTATGAACTAACTGAAAAGAAACAGCATCATGGAGATCTGTTATTATTCAAAAAATTCCAAGCTAATAATTACAGCATTTCTGGCTTTTGCTGTTCCGATTATTTAAACATTCAGAAATGTTTCACCTGTTTTCCTCAATTCTCTCTGAGGTTAGTACACAAAGNTATTTTCCCTAAAGTTGTACTATTGTTTTCCTAACTATGAACTAACTGAAAAGAAACAGCATCATGGAGATCTGTTATTATTCAAAAAATTCCAAGCTAATAATTACAGCATTTCTGGCTTTTGCTGTTCCGATTATTTAAACATTCAGAAATGTTTCACCTGTTTTCCTCAATTCTCTCTGAGGTTAGTACACAAAGCAGACATCACACACACACACACACACACACACACACACACACACACACACCACTAAGTATACTGAGACACAGAAGGGCTATGTGACTTATCAGTGATTACAGAGCTTGCTTTCAACATACTGGAATAAATTCACACCTCCTTTTGCAATTATCCTGTTCTTTACATTTGACTTTATTTTTCAGGTTAACACTGCAAGATATTTTCTGTAGCAATTAAAAAGTTTTATATGTTTTAGGCATTAAATGTAGAATGATATGGATTGCCATGCAGCCTACATCTAATTTTAGTTTTTTGCTTAAAACTCATTCAATTGCTCAAAAGTTCTGATCATTTTAAAAATGTAATGATTGAATGGTTCTGCTTTAAGTGGCAAAAATAGTTAATTTGGACACATACTGATAAGAAAAGGCAATGAAAGACAGTAATAGGGCAGTCAATGCCAATTGAAATAAAACAAGTGTGCCAGCAGTTGGAATGCCATATGGAAAAATGAAGCCTGGTTTCATAACCAGGATGGAGAAAAATCTGTCAAGGGTTATTTTTGTTGCATACTCATGACTGATAAATTGTGCTAATTGCTAAAAGAATAAGGAGTTAACTAAGAATGGATTTATTGTGATAGAAATAGAATATGATAAGAACAGCAATACAGTTTAGGAAATCTATAGGTGTTAGTTCAAGGCTTTGCTTTTTTTTTTTTTCCTCCTTAGAACTAGCAGGGGGGGAATTAAACTTTGTTTTGTCACCATTAAAATATATTTAATCTGTCTTTTCTACATATATAACACAGAAATATCAGAAATGTTGAGACATTTAATATAAATTTAATTCTGTGTTTCACATAAATAAATAAATATGGGGTAAAGGCAATATGTTATATGACCAGAATTTGGGGCAATATCTATGTTACATTATTCTGGAGAGTATTACTTGCTGCACCCTTCCAGTCATATATAGGACACTTTTCTTTTCTTTTTCTTTTTTTTGCTTCTGTTTTTGTTATTGCTGGCTTTTACACAGAACATAGGAGGAATAGTTAAGCTTTAAAATCCAGACTAATGTGGATGCATTAATTTTAGACTCACGTTTCCATTTTCCACCTTTCACTCCAATTTAGGTCTAATGTAATCTAAAACAATCAATGTTACAAAGAAACCATGAACACTCTTTTAAGTGCTAGGTTTCAGCAGGTTGTAAGAGGCAAATTTAACAGAACAAAGACATAAAAGCTACTAAGCAAACAGTTCCTCTTTTTTAATAGAAATGAATTAATAGACAAAAGTTTATAACCTATAAACTTGAGTATTAAATGAAAGCACCATTTCAGATATGCTAAAGCTTTGGCTTGATTTACTTGGATAACTCATGAGATTTATTCAAGGAAAACTGTGTTGTAGGAGCAGTCCTAGAATTAGCTTGTTTTTAAAAAATTCTCTAAAGTATTTTAATTTCCTAGAGTTATCATATATTCTTCACTAGATTTTCTGAACATATCAACCTAGAAAAACTTTTTAGAATTTCCAGATGAGCTGACTGACCTAGTCTCAGTGATTTATAATCAACTACCCTTCTTCAAAGTCAGTGATTTCAGACAATTAAAGATCTGTCTTAGCAGGCTTGATGTCTTCAAGGTTATTCATTCCACAGAGTTGGAGCACTAGCTGCACGGGCCCAGTGGAGTTAATGGAGTATCAGACCACTTTAATCTGTCTGCTGAGAAACCTGTATGCCAGTCAAGAAGCAACAGTTAGAAATGAACATGGAACAACTGACTGTTTCAAAATTGGAAAAGGAGTAAAACAGGATGTATATTGTCACCCCACTTATTTAACTTCTATGCAGAGTACAACATGCAAACTGCAGGGCTAGATGAATCACAAGTTAGAATCAAGATTGCCCAGAGATAGCAACAATCTCAGATATGCAGATGATACCACTCTAATGACAGAAAGTGAAAAGGAACTAAAGATTCTCTTGATGATATTAAAAAAGAGAACAATGAAAAAGCTGGCTTATAACTCAACATTAAAAAAAAAAAAAACTGAGATCATGACATCAGGTCCCATCACTTCATGGCAAATAGAAGGGGAGAAAGTGGAAAGAGTGACAGAGTTTATTTTCTTGTGCTCCAAATCACTGTGGATGGTGACTGTAGCCATGAAATAAAGACACTTGTTTCCTGGAAAGAAAGCAGTGACAAACCTAGACGGCATACTAAAATGTAGAGATATTACTTTGCTGAGAAAGGTCCGTTAAGCCAAAGCTATACCCCTGTGCGTGATTTTATTTATTTATTTTTAATTTATATATAACTTATTTTTTTAAGTTTAAATTTTTATTTTTTAGTTTTTTTTGCTTTACAATACTGTATTCATTTTGCCATACATTGACATGAATCAGCCACAAGTGTACCTGAGTTCCCAATCCCGACCAAACTTAACTCAGGTGTGAGTGGAAGTTGATCAGTGGTGTCTGACTCTTTGTGATCCCATGGACTCCATACCAGAATACTGAAGTGGGTAGCATTTCCTTCCTCCAGGCGATCTTCCCAACTCAGGGATTGAACCCAGGTCTCCCACATTGCAGGTGTATTCTTTACCAGCTGAGTCACAAGGGAAGCCCAAGAATACTGGAGAGGGTAGACTATCCCTTTTCCAAAGGATCTTCCTGAGCCAGGAATCAAACCCGGGTCTCCTGCATTGCAGACAGATTTTTTATCAACTGAGCTATCAGGGAAGTCCAGCATTATTATTTCTGGCATTACATTGTGGAGGGATATTTTGAATATTTCCCTGGTTTTTTTTGTTTGTTTGTTTGTTTGTTTGTTTGTTTGTTTTCCTGTGTTAGCTTACCTACTGCAGAGATGCAAAGAGTGAGGGCTCCACCACTGCCTCACTCTCCTCTTTGTTTTAGCTCACTATCTTTCACCTATGGTAATGATATTGTAAAAATTTCCTGTTGGGAAGCCCTTCAGTGGCAGACATGACACAGGTTTAAGTCTGATAGAATGCTGCTGAAAACTAGGGTAAAATGCATTGTTTGAAAAAGTAAATGAAATGGACCATTGTCAATATAGAAATTCAAAACAAAGCAGTTACAACTTAGATAAGGTGTACAGTTTTGAACTATTAAATTTTGGAATCCTCTATTCAGGTGACTCTAACGTAAACACATCATACAATGTGTATGCAATTGTATACAATGAGCTGCATATCAGAAGGCTTGATTATTTGTTGTCATTTTCCTTTTTTTCCACTCATATTTATTTTTGGGGTTGGATGTGCGTGTATGTCTCTAAGAAGTGTGTTTGTTTTTAATATTAAGCAGGTTATTTACCATGTAGGCTCTGTTTTCTTTGGATTCAGAAGCTGCTTTTTGAAGCAATACCAGCTTTATCATCATACCAGGTTTAATAAAAATCAAGTTACACTTGTCAAAGAATTTCTAGAGCCCTGTACAAAATTAAACTGCCAGAGTTCAGTGAAAAACTAAGGAGTTATTATTAGATGATTCTCTCCCACATTCAATGAGACTAGGCCTAGTTGCTATTAGAGAGGCATCATCCACATATCTGAGGTTATTGATGTTTCTCCCACCTGTCTTGATTCTGGCTTGTAACTCATCCACCCAGGATTTCTCATGACGTGCTCAGTGTATAGATTAAACAAACAGGGTGACAGCAGACAGCCCTGTCGTACTCATTTCTCGATCTTAAAACAATCAGGTGTTCCATATGGGGTTCTAACTGTTGTTTCTTGACCCGCATACAGGTTCTCAGGAGACAGACAAGATAGTCTGGCATTTCCATCTCTCTAAGAGCCTTCCACAGTTAATCATGATCCACATAGTCAAAGGCTTTAGTGTAGTTGATGAAACCAAGATAGATATGTTTTTCTGAAATTCCCTTGCTTTCTCTATAACCCAGTGTATATTGGCAATTTTATCTCTAGTTCCTCTTCCTTTTCTAAACCCAGCTTGGACATCTGGAAGTTCTTGGTCCACATAATGTTGAAGCCTAGCATGCAAGATTTTAAGCATGACTTTATTAGCATGGGAGATGAATGGAATTGTCTAATGGTTCTAATGGTATATTCTTTGGTACTATCCTTCTTGGGCACTGGGATGAGGACTGACCTTTTCCAGTTCTGTGGCCATTGCTGGGTCTTCCAGATTTGCTGACATAATGAATGCAAAACCTTGATGGCATCCTACTTCAAGGATTGGAATAGTTCTGCTGGAATTCCATCACATCCACTAGCTTTATTAACAGCAGTGCTTCTCAAGGCCCACTTGACTTTCGAATCCAGAATGTCTGGCTCTGAGTGACTAACCACACCATCATAGTAATCCAGTTCATTAAGACTTTTATTATACAAGGCTTCTATGTAGTCTTTCCATCTCTTCTTGATCTCTTCAGCTTCTACTAGGTCTCTACCATTTTTATCCTTTATTGGGCCCATCTTTGGGCAGAATATTCCCTTGATATTTCCAGTTTTCCTGAAAAGATCTCTAGTCTTTCCCCGTTTGTTGTTTTCTTCTATTATTGAACACTGTTCATGGAAGATTTTGAGAAGGAAACAGCAACCAATTTCAATATTCTTGCCTGGAGAATCCCATGGACTGAGGAGTCTGGCAGGCCATGGTCCATAAGGTTGCAGAGAACTGGACATGACTGAAGTGAGTAAGCACATTCATTGAAGAAGGCCTTCTTGTCTCTTCTAGCTATTCTTTGAAACTCTGCCTAATTGGATGTACCTTTCCCTCACTCCTTTTCTTTTTGTTTCTCTTCACTCTTCTGCTAGTCGTAAAGCCTCCTCCGATAACCACTTTGTCTTCTGTTTGTTTTTTTTTTTCCCCCTTTGGGATTATTTTGTTTGCTGCCTCCTGTACAATATTATGTTGAATGAGGATAGTGAAAGAACTAGCTGAAGACTAAACATTAAAAAAAAAAAAAAAACTAAGATCATGTCATCAGGCCCCATTACTGCATGGCAAATAGAAGGGGAAAGGTGGAAATAGTGACAGATTTCCTCTTCTTGGGCTCCAAAATTACTGCGGACGGTGACTGCAACCGTGAAATCAGAAGACAATTGCTTCTTGGCAGGAAAACGATGATAAACTTAGACAGTTTATTGAAAAGCAGAGACATTACTCTGCTGAAAAAGGTCTGTGTAGTCAAGGCTATGGTCTTCCCAACGGTCATGTAAGGTTGTGAGACGAAAACTGTAGAGAAGACAGAACATTAAAGAACTGATGCCTTCGAGTTGCGGTGCTGGGGAAGACTCCTGAAAGTCTCTTGGACAGCAAGGTGATCAAACCAGGCAATCTTAAAGGATATCAACTCTAAATATTCACTGGAGGGACTGATACTGAAACTGAAGCTCCAGTATTTTGGTCATCTGATGTGAACAGATGACTCACTGAAAAAGTCCCTGATGCTGGGAAAGATGGAGTGCAGAAGGAAACTAGGGTGTCAGAGGATGAGATAGCTGGATGGCATCACTGATGCAATAAATATGAATTTGGGCAAACTCCAGGAGATGGTGAAGGACAGGGAGGCCCAGCGTGCTACTGTCTGTGGAGTCACAAAAAGTCCGGCACAAGTGGGTGACTGAACAACAAGTCCTAGATGCCATCTTATTTTATTATTGGGTGCCATCTTATCTTATTACTAGCTGTTCATAATTAGAATAGCTTAGCATTAGCATTTAAAAATATATCTAAAGTGTAGTGTTAACTATTTCAGTATATTACAGGTCCTCTAGAATATTATTGTTCATTGTAAAATCTTATTTTACTTTTATCACAGAATTCTATGGAAAATTTCAAAGAGAAGGAAGGTACATCCACAGTTAGTCCACACCTATTCTTCCTTAACTAGTGTTCACATGTTAATAAAACTAAGTGATAGAAGAAAAACAATAGAAGTTAAGATGTATGGAAATACATATAAAAACCTACCCTGCCAGGCTGAAGCAAATCCAGTTGATGAAAGTTTGAGAACATACTCCTCTAATTGCATTTAATTCTTTAAAACATTTTTTTAAATTTTATATTAACATATACTTAACAATGCTGTGTTAGTTTTAGGTGTACAGCAGAGAGATTTATTTATCCTATACGTGTATCTATTCTTTTTCAAATCCTTTTCCCATCTAGGTTATTACAGACAATTGAGTAGAGTTCTCTGTACTATGTAATATGGCCTTGTTGGTTACCTATTTTAAATATAGCAGTATGTAAATATTAATTCTAAATTCACTATCTTCACACCCTCCTCTTCCCTCATCATAACCAGACTCATTTCTAAGTCTGTGAGTCTGTTTCTGTTTTGTAAATAAGTTGATTACTATCATTTTTTTTAGATTCCGCATACAAGAGATATCATATGATATTTGTCTTTCTTTGTCTGACTTATTTCACTTAGCATGATAAATTTCAGTTCTTCCATGTTGCTGCAAGTGGCATTATTTCATTCATTTGAAAGGCTGAGTAATATTTCATTGGACAAATCTTTATCCATTCATCTGTTGATAGTTATTTAAGTTGCTTCCATGTCTTCAGTTCAGTTCAGTTCAGTCACTCAGTCATGTCCGACTCTTTGCGA
>SJYA01001036.1:2008235-2022726 GCA_006410615.1 Neotragus moschatus | reverse complement strand
CCATAGGATTCTCCAGGCAAGAATACTGGAGTGGGTTGCCATGCCCTCCTTCAAGGGATCTTCCTGACCTAGGGATCAAATCTACATCTCTTATGTCTCCTGCACTGGCAAGTGGGTTCCTTACCACTACCGCCACCTAGGAAGCCCTTGCACACTCTGTGTGCTTAGTTGCTCAGTCATTTCCTACTCTTGCGACTCCATAGGCTAGCCTGCTATTACTATATTGCTATTTAATTTGATTCTTCCACAAGAGATTGTTATTGAAAATGGTAGAAACACTTTAGGCTGAAGGAACAGCAAAGGTAATCAAAATGACGGAAATCTAACAATTACAACAATGACTATCAAGCATGAGTGCAGAAGGCAGTGTATTATCTACTATTTTAATTCTATCAGCTTGGTCTTATTTTTCCAGGAAATTGAAATATAAAGAGATTAAAGAATTTGTNCAAAGGTAATCAAAATGATGGAAATCTAACAATTACAACAATGACTATCAAGCATGAGTGCAGAAGGCAGTGTATTATCTATTATTTTAATTCTATCAGCTTGGTCTTATTTTTCCAGGAAATTGAAATATAAAGAGATTAAAGAATTTGTCAAAGATCACCGTCAAATAAGTGGTGTCACCAGGGATTGAGTCTAAGGAAGTCTGACTTCACTGCTCAAGCTCTTAACAGCAGTACAACAATTATTCCCACCTGAAAACTTGGTTTGACACACTTGGGGACCAGCAGAAGAGTACAATTAGATTGCAGTGATTTTGAAGGACATAATGTGAAATGAGGCTGAAGACTGAGATTAGGAACAGATTGTGGATGGTCTAGTATGTCTTACTGCAGAATTTAGAATTCGGTCTATAAGCAATACTCAGTGACTGTTAAATATGAGAAACTTAATGACCAGATGTGTGTCTTAAAGAAGACAACTGTAAAGGCAGGACAGAATCATCAGGCAGCCTGAGAATTCTGGAAAATATGAAAATAGCCTACATGTGAGTTTAAACAATAAAGTCAAGGCAGTAGGAATAAATCCCCAGAAACAGAATTGCTTTAAATGGCATTATAATGACAGAACTGATCGGAATCTGCCCATTTATTTTATGTGCGGAAAGCGATCCAAGGATAGTTCATTACACTAGCAAAAGCCTATAAGAGTTTACTAAACAGCAGGCCTTGCCTTACAAACATTCAGCCAATTAATCTTAAAACCCTAAGAGGAATACTCCATTATTACCCATTATACAAGTGAAGAAACTGAGGCAAAGAATACCTAAATATTTTGCAACAAATCTTTCAGCTAGTAAGAATTAGAGCAAAATTTTAACCTAATTAACTTATTTCATTAGAAGGATTGAAACTGATATCTTCAAAACAAGTAATATGTTGTTATGCCTTAGAGAATATAATTTAAAATAAATATTATTCACCATAATTATAAGAGATGTATTACAGGTGGAAACTGGCTGGTTGCCCAAATGCAGCCTTCACCAGATGGCTTTGATATATCTAAATTTGGCAAGCTTAGTTGTAACCCTGTCTTTAAGGCAGGGGAACCTGATATCACCATGCCCCCAAAGTAATCAAATTTAAGAATTCCAATTCATAATAAAGCTTATGAGAAAAGGATACACACTATCACAATGTCAATTTATGTTTTATAAGGAGAAATACAATTCTCAGAATCAGATCAGCTTTACNCCTGTCTTTAAGGCAGGGGAACCTGATATCACCATGCCCCCAAAGTAATCAAATTTAAGAATTCCAATTCATAATAAAGCTTATGAGAAAAGGATACACACTATCACAATGTCAATTTATGTTTTATAAGGAGAAATACAATTCTCAGAATCAGATCAGCTTTACCATCATTCTCTCATTCTGACAGGCTTTATGGAAAGGGAGTTTTTCTCAGTGAGCATGGAAATGATGCAATTGATTTAGTTATATGACACATGAGCAATATTCGGCTCTGTTAGCTTAACATGACATACTCCATGATTGGGATTTGCCTACAAGGAAGATAAGATATCCAAATAAACCCTGAGAAAGACCCTCTCCCAAGTGGAGTCTTTGTATAGTGGTTCCAGTATGTATACAGGTGACTCTCCTTTCTTTGCTGAGCAACACCATCCATAATTACATATGCATGCATATAAATGTGTAACTACATATTTAAATATAATTTCACATAGTACTGCTGCTGCTACTGCTAAGTCGCATCAGTTGTGTCCGATTCTGTGCGACCCATAGACGGCAGTCCACCAGGCTCCTCTGTCCCTGGGATTCTCCAGGCAAGAACACTGGAGTGGGTTGCCATTTCCTTCTCCAATACATGAAAGTGAAAAGTGAAAGTGAAGTCACTCAGTCGTGTCCGACTCTTAGCAACCCCATGGACTGTAGCCTACCAGGCTCCTCCATCCATGGGATTTCCCAGGCAAGAATGCTGGAGAGGGGTGCCATATATGTGCTACATATATGTACTACAATATATACAACTACATACAATATACAAGATAGTCATTCACCTAAAAAACTGATATTCTCCCATCTCTATTTTTCTCCTTTATAGGATAATTCAGAGTGCAATGTCAAGTTCTCAATCTTATTCCCTCATTTCCGAAAGCTTACTGGGTAAAGGAACTTTTTACCCTGGGATGTACCATTTATGATTATGTCCATTTTAGAGATGCCGATATTAAAATGTTTGAGGGGTTATCCATCTGAAAAAAGTCAAATAGGAATTTTGGAATTTAAAACTGCAAGCAAACACCAAGCAAAATGATAATAATTATCAGATTTAATTAAGACAATAATATTATAATATCAGTTCTTACAACTTGCACATCAAATGCTTCCTAATATTAACAGGATAATGTCTCAGACTCAAAAAACATATGCCGTCTATGTTGTTAAACGAAAGAAACATTCACCTGCATGATGGGATTAAAAAGTGATTAGATGTTTGGCAAGGTTTAGAACTCTAGTTCCCTAACTCTCATAGCTCTGTCAGTAAAGAATCTGTCTTCAATGCAGGAAATCTGAGTTTGACTTGTTGGTCGAGAAGATCCTCTGGAGAATGAAATGGCAACACTCCAGTATTCTTGCCTGGAGAATCTCATGGACAGAAGAGGCGGGCAGGCTACAGTACATGGAAATTCAAGAGTTGGACAGAACTTAGCAACTAAACCACCAACACCAGAGCTCTAATTAATCTTTTAAAGAGCCGGGTAACATATAATGCATCATAATTTCAAGGGTCTAGTTATCATTGCTATTTTACTGTGGCATATGTATAGTATACACATCATAATTGATTTCCATTATGATGTGTATACTATACATATGCCACAGTAAAATAGAGGTCCAAGATTAAACCCATCATTTTACTATACACATAGTTAAGCAGAGTTTTAAGATGGTTAGAAGGAAAAATGCAGCCAAGACAAAATCACTACCAATAAATGTTTCTTTTTCAACAAATGTCGGTTTTGTAATTTTATATCATCAGCCTACTTCTCTCATAATTNTTCATGGCTGCAATCACCATCTGCAGTGATTTTGGAGCCCAAACAAATAAAGTCAGCCACTGTTTCCACTGTTTCCCCATCTATTTCCCATGAAGTGTTTTTAGATGGTATCAAAACCACACTTCAGTTTGAAATACTAGTCTTCTAAAATGCAAGTGATAATAATCCTTAATTATTTCTTATCTTTATATGAGATTTGAGATAACAGAGATTTTATTGTTATTATTTCTTTGTAGTTCTTGGTTTCTGTGGTCATGTTGCCATTGTTTGGCAATACCTGAGTAGTTTAAATGCAAGTTATTTTCATTTTGGCTGGATTGACCAGTCAATCTCAGAATGCCATGTGTTATAATAACTTGATATCATAAAACTACTTCACTGTCTATGAATTCTGCTAATATTATACTATGAGGAAATTAAATATAAAACAGGTGCTGGTTGTCACCATCGGATATATCCTGACTATGTCTCATTATCAAGAAACTTAACATAAACTGTTTGCATCACATGAAGACATACTGCATATATGGTGGCTGTTTAAAAACATCTTCACTATGTTAATTATGTGGGATTATGGATGTGTTAATTATCTTTATTTTAGTAACTGTTTTACAACATTTATGTATATCTAATCATGTTATATATTTTAAATGTATAGAATTATATTTGCCAGTTATTCCTTGATAAAACAAACAAAAAAAACACATTTCAAGATTCTTTGATACTCCTTTCCTAGAATACCTGTAGCCTGATTCTCTCCTTGGCTGTAGGATTGACTCAATAACTCCTTTCTAATGAGTAGAATGAGATGCAAATAACAGTGGGTGATTTTAGAGATAGAAACTAGGTTATAAAATATTTCCACAGTCTCTTTGTTTTCTCTAGAGGCTCTGGGGAAAGTTAGGTACCCTTTCCTGAATAGAGGCCTATGTGGTGAAGAATGAAAGCTTTCAGCCAGCAAACTTTTAGAAGAACCATTTTGGAATTACATCATTCAGTCACAGATTAGCCTTATTAACAATGCCTCTGCTGACATGCTGACTGTATCCACATGTAAAATTCACTTGTGTAAACTATTCCTGAATTCTTAATGCACAGGAACTGTAAGAAACCCTTATACCTGTTTTTCAGTTCAGTTCAGTTCAGTAGCCCAGTCATGTCTGAGTTTTTGTGACCCCATGAACCACAGAACTCCAGGCCTCCCTGTCCATCACCAACTTCCAGAGTTTACTTGTTTTTGGCCTCTTACTTTTAGGGGTACCGTCAAGAGTTGCTAAGGTATTCCCTAGCATTTCTGCCACGTCACGTGGCCTGCAGGAACCTTAAATGTCATCAATCATATGCCTTAGAAGGCATCTAGTGTCCAAAGCAAATGTAAGTCCCTGATGAGACTGCTTCAACCGCACCTGAGACCAAAATATCCTCTGCTTCCCAATGCCTCATGTAACTCTTTGATGAGATACTTCTCCCCTGCCTGCCCCCACAACCCATGGCCTTTACCAAAGGCCTGTTTTTTTGGTTTGAATACACCAATATGGCCTCAGTCTGAGAACTCCAAAGCGCTTTATTCATAAAGCCTAGTAAAGACATGCTCCCCAGTTCCTTTCTCTTTCTCTTTGCTTGCAGGCTGCCTTAACTTCCCCACGGGGTCGCATGAGGTGTGGCAGGTATTTCTTCTAGAAACTGCTAATAATAAACTTCTCTATTTCACTTGCTTTTGAGGTCTTTCGCAGAACCATGGCTCATCATCCACATCCTATGCTCCACTTAACAAGTGTTAATTTGACAAGTAATTNCCTTAACTTCCCCACGGGGTCGCATGAGGTGTGGCAGGTATTTCTTCTAGAAACTGCTAATAATAAACTTCTCTATTTCACTTGCTTTTGAGGTCTTTCGCAGAACCATGGCTCATCATCCACATCCTATGCTCCACTTAACAAGTGTTAATTTGACAAGTAATTTGCTATGCAGTGATAGGTGACTAATATGCATTTCATTCCATATGTAGTATTCTCAGCTAGCCTCTGAGATTGAACCAGAAGTGGTATTAGCAAGTTTGATTATGTCCAGCCTGCTTAGCATATTTTTATCTCAGGTATCATGCCAGTGGAAGAATGCTTTTATGGAGTCCCTTGTGATCAACTGCAATTCCCAAGTTTCATTCTTTTTTACATGTAACAAGCAGGCTAATCTATTATACAAAGTGTCACAGGGTATCAAATCCTCCAGTGAACAGTTCTTAATCGTTAGCATTAATTCCAATTGATCCCCAAATAAGTCTAAACTGCCTCAAATCCTGTCCTTTGTAAATCATAAGATTCTCATTTATTCTATTAATTTTGGATGCAATATAAATGCAGACTTTTCCGTTCTCACCACTTATCAAATCAAAACTAAAGGTACATGTGTTCTGTGTCAGCCATCATCTCTCAAAACAAAATTTATTTATTCTTTAAAACATTTCCTAAAGCAGCACATGATTCCATTACCAATCAATCATTTAAGATTGGATGCTTGTCACAATATCATATCATCACTGTACATAAATCTCTTGTCTCAATATGGGGGACACTGGTCCTCACCTCCAAGCAACTGAAGCTGTTCACATGACCTCACATCTTCTTTCATGACCTAGAGCTTAGCATCTACTACAGAATGATTCCCTTCCCAGAGCAAACAACAATTCTATCTCCTTACTTACAATTTTTTTGGGGCATTTTTCCTCTTCACTCCATCTTTGAATTGAATTATCAAGTTTAAATTATGTAGATTGGAACAACAGACCAGTTCCAAATAGGAAAAGAAGTATGTCAAGGCTGTATATTGTCACCCTGCTTGTTTAACTTCTATGCAGAGTATATGTCATGAGAAATGCTGGGCTGCATGAAGCACAAGTTAGAATCAAGATTGCCGGGAGAAATATCAATAACCTCATATATGCAGATGACACCACTTGCAAAGAACTAGAGAGCCTCTTGATGAAAGTGAAAGAGGAGAGTGAAAATGTTGGCTTAAAGCTCAACATTCAGAAAACGAAGATCATGGCATCCAGTCCCATCACTTCATGGCAAATACATGGGGAAACAGTGGAAACAGTGGCTGATTTTATTTTCCTAGCTCCAAAACCACTGCAGATGGTGATTGCAGCCATGAAATTAAAAGACACTTACTCTTTGGAAGGAAAGTTATGACCGATCTAGACAGCATAATAAAAATCAGAGACATTACTTTGCCAACAAAGGTCCGTCTGGTCAAGGCTATGGTTTTTCTGGAAGTCATGTATGGATGTGAGATTAAGATTATAAATAAAGCTAAGCACCAA
This sequence comes from Neotragus moschatus, assembly GCA_006410615.1. Lineage (NCBI taxonomy): Eukaryota > Metazoa > Chordata > Mammalia > Artiodactyla > Bovidae > Neotragus > Neotragus moschatus. The sequence continues at coordinate 2,015,875 of SJYA01001036.1, read as the reverse complement.
AGAATTGATACTTTTGAACTGTGGTGCTGGAGAAGATTCTTGAGAGTCCCTTGGACTGCCAGGAGATCCAACCAGTCCATTTTCAAGGAGATCAGTCCTGAGTGTTCATTGGAAGGACTGATGTTGAAGCTGAAACTCCAATACTTAGGACACCTGATACAAAAAGCTGACCCATTTGAAAAGACTCTGATGCTGGGAAAGATTGAAGGTGGGAAGAGAAGGGAACAACAGAGGATGAGAAGGTTGGATGGCATGATCGACTGAATGGACATGTGTTTGAGTAAATTCCAGGTTGGTGATGGACAGGGAGGCCTGGTGTGCTGCAGATTATGGACTCGCAAAGAGTCAGACTCAACTGAATGACTGAACTGAACTGAATCATGTAGAGTTAACCAGCTTTAACTTATGTAAGAAAAATATTGTGATAGAAAGATATGTCCCATACTTTGAACTATTGCAACAGATACAAATGAGGGTGCATTACATATCAACAGATGGTTCACAAACTTTCAAAACAAAATCTAAAATTGAAAATAAGGAAAATATACAACTACTTGTTTCTCAGTTCTAATCTGGAGAATTATCAGTCCCAAGTATTTTTTTTCACTTTTTAAAACTCGAAACATAGTTGATTTATACTGTTAAGTTTCAGGTATACAGCAAAGTGATTCAGTTATACGTACATATACCTTTATTATTTTCAGATTTCCCTGTTATAGGTTATTAAAAATATAAAAATATACAGTAGGCCCTTACTGGTTATCTATTTTATATAAGTGTGTATATGTTATTCCCAACTTTCTAATTTGTCCCTCTTCCCCTTTTCTCCTTTGGTAACTGAAAGTTTGTTTTGTATGACTGTGGGTCTACTTTTGCTTTGTAAATAATTTAATTNAGATTTCCCTGTTATAGGTTATTAAAAATATAAAAATATACAGTAGGCCCTTACTGGTTATCTATTTTATATAAGTGTGTATATGTTATTCCCAACTTTCTAATTTGTCCCTCTTCCCCTTTTCTCCTTTGGTAACTGAAAGTTTGTTTTGTATGACTGTGGGTCTACTTTTGCTTTGTAAATAATTTAATTTGTATCATTTTTATAGATTTCAAATATAAGCAATATTGTATGATATTTACCTTTCTCTGTTTGGTTTACTTCAGTTAGTAGGATAATCTTTAGGTTTATCCATGTTGCTGCAAACAGCATTGTTACATTATTTTTTTATGGCTAAGTAACATTCCACTCTGTATATTTATATATACATACATATGCACACACACACACATATCTGTAAATATACTGCATCTTCTTTATCCATTCATCGGCTGATGGATGTTTAGGTTGCTTCTTTGTCTTGGCTATTATAAACATGGCTGCTATGAACACTGGGGTGCATATATCTTTTCAAATTGTGGTTTTTTCCAGATATATGTCCCAGAGTGTGATTTATAAATCATATGATAGCTCTATTTTTAGTTTTTTAAGGCACATCCATAATGTTTTCTATAGTGACTGTACCAATTTATGTTCCCACCAGTAGTGTAAAAGGATTCCTTTTTTCCACATGCTCTCTGGCAGCTATTATTTGTAGACTTTTTAGTGTTCAGTGAAGGCCATTCTGTTTGATGTGACATGATACCCTGTTGTAGCTTTGCTATGCATTTCTTTAATGATTAGAAATATTGAACATATTTTCATGTGTCTTTTTGCTATGTGTATATCTTCTTTGAAGAAATGTCTATTTAGATTTTCTGTCCATACTTTGATATTTTTTATTTTGAGCTGTTTGTATTATTTGGAAATGAATCCAAAGGGAAATGAGCAGGGATGAATTAGTGGTTCTGGGTTAAAATAAATTCACTACTATATATAAAATAGATAACCACAAAGATATTACTTTGCCAACAAAGGTTCACCCAGTCAAAGGTATGGTTTTTCCAGTAGTCATATGTGGATGTGAGAGTTGAACTATAAAGAAAGCTGAATGCCAAAGAATTGATGTTTCTGAACTGTGATGGTGGAGAAGACTCTTGAGAGGAGATCCAACCAGTCCATCCTAAAGGAAATCAGTCCTGAGTGTTCATTGGAAGGACTGTTGCTGAGCCTGAAATGCCAATAATTTCATCACCTGATGCAAAGAACTGACTGATTTGAAGACTCTGATACTGGGAAAGAGTGAGTGCAGGAGGAGAAAGGGACAAGAGAGGATGAGATGGTTGGATGACATCACCAAGTCAATGGACATGAGTTTGAGTAGGATCTGGGAATTGGTGAAGGAACTCCCAACATGAGTTGGTGAAGGGAAGTCTGGAATGCTGCAGTCCACAGGGTGGCAANAGCAGCTGTGAAGAGATACCCTACGTCAAAGGTAAGAGAAACCCAAGTTAGACTAGGCACTGAGAGAGGGCATCAGAGGGCAGACACACTGAATCCACAATCACAGACAACTAGCCAATCTGATCACATGGACAACAGCCTTGTCTAACTCAATGAAACTAAGCCATGCTGTGTGGGGAGAGATGCCTACTAAAAGCCAAATCATGTGAGTCCTTCACTCAAAACCCTCCAATAGCACCTACTGCACTCATAATACCATTCCAAGCCCTTACCATTATCTACCAGGTCAACAAAATCCATTCCCACTATCTATCACAGTCTCCCTCTCTCTGACCTAGACACATCACCTCCTTTTTCACACACACATGGAGGACATTCCACCCTAGGGCCGTTATACTTGCTGCTTATTGTCCAGATCCCCTCATGGCCATGTCTTCACTTTGTGTTCATCTTACAACCTCAGAGAGGCCTCCTTTGTTTTGTGAATCACCTTGTGAACCCAAAACACTCAATAAGGATTTCACCTCAACCCTATTACAGTCAGACATTTATGCCAGTTTTGTTGGTATTCTGACTTCTACTTGGAATCCTAAGACAGTCCCACGCCAGAACTTCTCAAACTTTAATGTGAGTATGAACCAGAAAGATGGCTGGTCAGTGCTTCTCACACTGTAACTGCAACATGCAAATCCATTTGCAGATTCTGATTTTGCAGGTTTGAGTCAGAGCCTGAGATTCTGCATCTCTAACGTAAGTCCAGGAGATGCTAATGTTGCTGTCTCCCAGCCTGTACTTTAAGGATACTTTCATCCTGACTTAGGTGACGAAACTCCACACGTTATCCCAGAGACACAGGCTAGACCCCACTTCTTTCTTCCCCTCTTCCCTACCTGTTTACAATTTCCCCAGTCAGTCACAGGGCCGTCAGATCTTCCAGCCTCATGGATGTAATGGCACGATAGCTGAGTCATTGTGAGATCCCAGCCCAGCCTGCAGGATGAATACACGGCTGGACTAAGATGACTGCTCTGGGAACTTGACTGGACAAGCCCCCCTACTTCTTTCCATGCCCACCACACACACCAAGACCACCACACCCCACCCACTCACCACGGACCACCCCCCACCTGTGTACCATGCACCACGCCCACCACGCACTGAGGTGCAGGACCCTGCATCCTGCGCACGATGGTGTACCACACCCATCACATGCTCCAAGAACAAGCACGCACCATCAAGCACCTAACACATGTTACACCATGTACCTACCTCAGAACAAACAGGCACGGCGCAGGTTCAAGGTGACATTGCAGTGGAGCAAGGTGACAGTGCATGGCGCAAGGAAAGGGAAGAAAAGGCTCCTTTCTGTTTCTTCTTTTCATTCTACTCTTCACAAATGTTGGGAAGGTAACTGCCCTTCAAGAACTTTTAATGAAATCCTTCTAGTTGTTTTGCACCTAGCTATTTCAACAAAATATACTGAATCCATTTATAAGACAATAGTTTCTATTCAATTTATACAACATTCTCAAAATGTCAAAATTAAAGATGATAGAGAGAGAAAGCACATTAGTGCTTCCACATTAGGGGTAGGGAAGTGGATGTGACTACAGAGATGGCCTCAGGGGGAACCTGTATTTTTATCATGCAAGAGTTTTGCATCTTGGATTCACTTAATTGCATGTAATTGACTGTTATAGTACTATAAACACACATTGTGCCTACATCAGATTCTTGGGTTAATTATGTAATACATTACCATTGGGAGAACTGAGCAAAGAGTATACTGTGCCTCTCTGTATTACTTTTGCATCTTCCTGTGAATCTGTAATTATTTTATATTAAAATAAGTCTATAAATTTGGAACTGTCTGAGACAATTGCTACAGAGCAGTTTCTCAGGCCTACTAAGCTGTTTATGAGTCATTTATCAGCTGAGTCACAGAAGCCCCTTCTGGCTAGTGGACAATGGTAGAATTATCTGTTCCCAGGGATTAATGTCAGTTTAAAGGACATTTCCAAACTTCTTCCAAAATGTACTTTCTCCATTAAACATTTGCCCTGATAAATGACTGCAAATCCATTGAGGAACACTGGAAGGAAGATGTACTTATGGAGTTCTCTCAGGGTTCTTCCATTTTCAGCTGTTTCAAGGAATTCTGTATCTGTGAATTGACTCAGGGATAGTAGTTCCATCAGGACTATGTAAGGAGATGCAAATAAATCTCCAAATTTAGAGGGCTCCCTCTTTCTACCTTCCCCAACTCCAGGTAAGTGAATAAAGAAGATAATGGGGCTTCACTGGTGGCTTAGATGGTTAAGAATGCACGTGCAATGCAGGAGACATAGGTTCAATCCTGGGGTCAGGAAGATCCTCTGGAGAAGGGAATGGCAACCTACTCCAATATTTTTGCCTAGAGAATTCCATGGACAGGGGAACCCTACAGGTTACAGTCCATGGGTTCGCAAAAAGTCGGATACAACAGAGCAACTAATGCAATGAGACTTAGCACTAGGCATTACACCATTGTTGGGCAAAGATTTATGAAGTTGACCTGATTACAAATGCAGGTAGTTGACGGAGTAACCAAGACAGCATGGCCTTAGCAACTTTGGATTATTGCTTTGTTTCTGCCACTCCAGGAATCTGTAAATCAAATCCAAATAAAGAATATACTTCAATAGTAGCCTTTCCTCTCTAACAGATAGAGAGGAATTGTACGGTTGGTAATCTATTCATCAGTGTATTTCCCAGTGATCTGCAAAGTGCAGTGTTTTCTGGATTCTCTCAGGGATATAGGTAGGGGGTGAATTTTGTATCATACACAATCAATAAACTCCAACATTTCAATTCTCTTTAGTGTTTGGATCTCTTTCTCTATATTTTATCATGGAATTTAAACTTCATATAAAGTGAACCATTGACAATGTCCAGATTAAGCTGACAAATGAACCAGTAGATAAAATGACTCCTAGTTTTTCAGCCTAGGAGCCTGATTTAGAAATTTCTGGCAACTGTTCCACATTAATAAATTGGACCTAATACTTTAATATGTTATTTTCTTCTCTGTTGAGCTATCTCAAAATCTTCACACATAACTCCTAGGTTTCTGACCTGAATGTGTGACCCAAATCTTGCAATTATGTTGGTGTATAAAGTTTTTTATACAAGTCTGGCTTTGCAGTTTCTCCCTCATAACATCTTGAATGTGGTGTTTATTGTATATCTGGTAGCAATAAAGGGAAAAAAAAAAAGGAATATGAGAGAGATTTCCCTTCTCATTGACATGATTTTCTCATGTGGATTCATTGTGTTTGTTTGAAGAAAGGCAATAGTAGTCTTATCATATTTCAGTAGATTTTTGGAGAGATTTGGAAATTGTGCCCCTCCTACTAGAATCCTGTCTAATGATCTCTTTCCAAATTTCACTATCTTACTTTCTCTTAATATATGTCCTAATTATGACATATAAAAAAGACTGTTNGTTTGTTTGAAGAAAGGCAATAGTAGTCTTATCATATTTCAGTAGATTTTTGGAGAGATTTGGAAATTGTGCCCCTCCTACTAGAATCCTGTCTAATGATCTCTTTCCAAATTTCACTATCTTACTTTCTCTTAATATATGTCCTAATTATGACATATAAAAAAGACTGTTGTTCAATCTACCCTTATTATGGGTTGGATTTAGTACCTTAGAAAATATATGTTAAGCCCTAATTCTCAACTAGAATATGCCCTTGTTTGGAAACAAGTCTTGTACAGAAAGAATGAAGGTAAAATTAGCGTGTTAGGGTGACTCCTAATTTAACATGACTAGGGTCCTTATAAACATGGGGACATTTGGACGATAGATACATATGCACAGAGGGAAGGCACTGTGAGGACACAAAGAGGAAAGTCAGTCATATGACTGGAGTGATGAGTCCACAAGCCAAGGAACACCAAGGAATGCTATCAAATAATAGAAACAAGAAGAGGCAAGGAAGGATTCTGCTCCAGTGCTTTCAGATAGAATAGGACTCTGCTCACACCTTAATCTTGAATTCCTAGCCTCTGAAACTGGAATACAATAAACTTTACTTGTCTTAAGAATTTTAAGTACCACATTTTAGTACTTTGTTAACAAAGTCCTAGAAAAATGAATGTTGCCATACTTCACCAAACTGAAGGGATAAATGTTATTTTAAAATTTATACCTATATAAATCTTGTCATTACCAAGAGAAGTGATGATTTTATTGAAAAAGAAAATCCCTGCATTCTCACCAGGCTTTGAGATGAGAATTTAAATCTCCAGCTGGTCACCATCTCTCAACATAGTGGAAATGGTCAGCCCTCCCTCCCTCAGCCATATTGCCCCTTGTAAACATTGTCATGATCATCGATCATAATATCACTACATCTGTTAAAACTTAGCTCTCAGTAGGCAATTCATTTCAGGCAACCATAGGCAATAATAATTAAGGTAACTTTTTTGCTGTTGCATGCCGTGAATTACTAATGTCTTTCAGTTCAGTTCAGTTCAGCTCAGTATCTCAGTCATGTCCGACTCTTTGTGACCCCATGAAATGCAGCACGACAGGCCTCCCTGTCCATCACCAACTCCCAGAGTTCACTCAAACTCACGTCCATTAAGTCAGTGATGCCATCCAGTCATCTCATCCTCTGTCGTCCCCTTCTCCTCCTGCCCCTAATCCCTTCCAGCATCAGAATCTTTTCCAATGAGTCAACTCTTTGCATGAGGTGGCCAAAGTACTGGAGTTTCAGCTTTAGCATCATTCCTTCCAAAGAAATGCTAGGGCTGATCTCCTTCAGAATGGACTGGTTGGATCTCCTTGCAGTCCAAGGGACTCTCAAGAGTCTTCTCTAACACCACAGTTCAAAAGCATCAATTCTTCGGCTCCCAGCCTTCTTCACAGTCCAACCCTCACATCCATACATGACCACAGGAAAAACCATAGCCTTGACTAGACGGACTTTTGTTGGCAAAGGAATGGTTCTGCTTTTCAATATGCTATCTGGGTTGGTCATAACTTTCCTTCAAGGAATAAGTGTCTTTTGATTTCATGGCTGCAGTCACCATCTGCAGTGATTTTGGAGCCCCCCAAAATAAAGTCTGATACTGTTTCCACTGTTTCCCCATCTATTTGCCATGAAGTGATGGGACCAGATGCCATGATCTTCATTTTCTGAATGTTGAGCTTTAAGCCAACTTTTTCATTGTCCTCTTTCACTTTCATCAAGAGGCTTTTTAGTTCCTCTTCAATTTCTGCCATAAGGGTGGTGTCATCTGCATATCTGAG
>SJYA01001036.1:1941714-2007697 GCA_006410615.1 Neotragus moschatus | reverse complement strand
TCTTTTCCAATGAGTCAACTCTTTGCATGAGGTGGCCAAAGTACTGGAGTTTCAGCTTTAGCATCATTCCTTCCAAAGAAATGCTAGGGCTGATCTCCTTCAGAATGGACTGGTTGGATCTCCTTGCAGTCCAAGGGACTCTCAAGAGTCTTCTCTAACACCACAGTTCAAAAGCATCAATTCTTCGGCTCCCAGCCTTCTTCACAGTCCAACCCTCACATCCATACATGACCACAGGAAAAACCATAGCCTTGACTAGACGGACTTTTGTTGGCAAAGGAATGGTTCTGCTTTTCAATATGCTATCTGGGTTGGTCATAACTTTCCTTCAAGGAATAAGTGTCTTTTGATTTCATGGCTGCAGTCACCATCTGCAGTGATTTTGGAGCCCCCCAAAATAAAGTCTGATACTGTTTCCACTGTTTCCCCATCTATTTGCCATGAAGTGATGGGACCAGATGCCATGATCTTCATTTTCTGAATGTTGAGCTTTAAGCCAACTTTTTCATTGTCCTCTTTCACTTTCATCAAGAGGCTTTTTAGTTCCTCTTCAATTTCTGCCATAAGGGTGGTGTCATCTGCATATCTGAGATTATTGATATTTCTTCTGGTAATCTTGATTCCAGCTTGTGCTTCTTCCAGCCCAGCATTTCTTATGATGTACTCTGCATATAAGTTAAATAAGCCGGGTGACAATATACACTATACAATATACAATAATACTTTGTGTTAATTGGCTCCTCACTGACTTAATCTCAGTCTTGTGAAATCACTAATCCTGAATTGTCTTGAGTTTCTTTCTTTTTTTTGCAAGCATCTTTGTAATCAATTACAATATTGCTTACAATTTTTTAGTTTAAGGAAATAATATGAAATTTAATTTATGAAGATAGAGTCATATTAAATAATTTTTCAGTTCAATTGCTCAGTCATGTCTGACTCTTTGCGACCCTATGGACTTTAGCATGCCAGACTTCCCTGTTCATCACCAACTCCCAGAGCCTACTCAAAACTCAAGTCCATCACATTTGTGATACCACCCAACCATCTCAGCTTCTGTCGCGCTGTTCTCCTCCCACCTTTAATCTTTCCCAGCATCAGGGTCTTTTCTAATGAGTCAGCTCTTTGCATCAGGTGGCCAAAGGCTTGGAGTTTCAGCTTCAGCATCAGTCCTTCCAATGAATACTCAGGACTGATTTCCTTTAGGATTAACAGGTTGGATCTCCTTGCAGTCCAAGGGACTCTCAACAGTCTTCTCAAACACCACAGATCAAAAGCATCGATTCTTCGGCACTCAGCTTTCTTTATAGTCCAACTCTCACATCTCTACATGACTAATGGAAAAGCCATAGCTTCGATTAGATGGACCTTTGCTCGTAAAGTAATATCTCTGCTTTTTAAATGCTGTCTACGTTGGTCATAGCTTTTTTTCCAAGGAACAAGCATCTTTTAATTTCATGGCTGCAGTCACCATCTTCAGTGATTTTGGAACCCCCAAATAAATAGCTTTTAGAATCTCCCAAATAGCCAAGGTTTAAATATTGCTGCTTCTTCTTGTTGTTCACTTACTAACTCATGTCTGACTCTTTGCAACCCCATAGACAAGTCAGGCCTCCTTGTCCTTCACTATCTCCTGGAGTTAGTTCAAACTCAATCCATTGAGTTGGTGATGGCATCCAACCTTCTTTTCCTCTGTTACCCACTTCTCTTCCTGCTCTCAATCTTTCCCAGCATCAAGTTTTTTATTTTTTTTCCAGTGAGTTGGCTCTTTGGATTAGGTGGCTAAATTATTGGAGTTTTAGCTTCAACAGCAGTCCTCCCAATGAATATTCAGGGTTGATTTCCTTAAGGATTGACTAATTTGATTTCCTTGCCCTCCAAGGGATTCTCAAGAGTCTTCTCTAGCACTGCATGAAATACAGTAATTATAATAACAGTGAAATATACTATAATACTTTTTATTTATAATAGAGTTGGACATGACTTGGCCATTGAAAAACAACTAGCTCATAAATAAATAATAGCAAGATACACTATAATACTCTTCTACAAATATCTTCTAAAAATTCTTCTGCAAATTCCATTGATGCACCACCATTTTATCTGATTCTAGGGAGTCTAGGAAAGATTATAGAAAAAGTAGCATAACATAGTAGTTTAATTCCTGGACTCTGGAGCTGCCCTAGCTAAATTCAAATCTTACTGCCCCATCCATTAACCCTGTGACTTTGGCCTTATTAGGTAGTCAACTGTGCTTCAGTTCCCTCCACCTATAAAATGAGAATAGTAATAAAGCCTATCCTCTAAACTTGCTATAAAGATTAAATGAATGAACATTTTTAAAAATCTGAAATTTATTAAGCATTAAATAAAAACCTTGCGAAACAGGAGATAAATAACTAAATAAAGACCAGACACTATAATGTCTGCCTAACTTGTACCAGATAAAACTGCACATCTTCAACCATGCTAGAAAGATAAATCAATTTATTGCAAAATTTAAAAATTTCTGCTTTCTGGTCTCATCTGTGTGTGCCATCGTTTACACATCTATAATCCTGGCAGCAAATAATTTTAAGAAATATGTTTTTGTAGATTTGGAGCATCCATATTGAAAATGCATAAGTCACTTCATACTATGTGTGGTACCCAGCCACACCAACTTCTTCCCACACAGACATCTTTGTTTGGATAACAGAGAACATGTAATTTTTTTTTTTTTTAATTTGGAAAATGTCAGGGAAACTCCATAACTGTAAGAAGCTAAATCTCTTGGAGAAGAATTTATAAAATATATTAAACAATAAAAAATATTACAAGATCAGAATTTGGGACAATTCACTCTAACATCGTTATAAATCTGAATCTCATTTCCATCTGCATAAGTGGCATTCCCAAAATCAAGTTCCAACTCTGTAGCATGCAACACTTCCAAGGACTTGTTTACTGCAACTCCCCTTGGGACATAAATTTCCTTGGCCATATAACTTTTTCACAAAATCATATTTGGGGAAAAGTAAATTTTGAAAACATTGTTTTATAACATAAATTTAAATCTGGTCAACCTATAGTGTGGAGCAGGCAATGGCACCCCACTCCAGTACTCTTGCCTGGAAAATCCCATGAATGGAGGAGACTGGAAGGCTGCAGTCCATGGGGTCGCTGAGGGTCAGACACGACTGAGCGACTTCACTTTCACTATTCACTTTCATCCATTGGAGAAGGAAATGGCAACCCACTCCAGTGTTCTTGCCTGGAGAATCCAGGGATGGGAGAGCCTAGTGGGCTGCCCTCTATGGGGTCGCACAGAGTCGGGCACAACTGAAGCGACTTAACAGCAGCAGCAGCAGCAGCAGACTATAGTGAGTTTATGCTTTTGGTATGGAATGATTATTGATGCAGCTAAAACTTTTGCTCTGATTTCTCATGTTTTCTGTTGTTTGTGATAATATACACAAAAGTTGTTTGAATGTTTCAGGTGCTGTGTTTTTCAGTTATTCTTAACTTTATCTTGTAGTGGCTTTTGGTCAGGAACAGTCAACCTGTTCTTAACACACCTTTAATCCAATGATACTTTCTCTTAAGCCATGCTAAAGTTTCTTAGATTCATTCATTTTTTTAAAATAGAAATATAGCATGAGTAAAAAGCTGTTTTATTAGCATTGAAATTATTGTTACAGTAATTACATAATTGAAGCAAATTTTTCATTGTAAATGTTGGCTGCTTCATGATGAAAAGCAAATTTTTACCTTATATTTTCACTTATTTTATACCATAACACATTTCTGCAGCCAATATTTTGCGAGTCAGTGTCACTTCAGGGCTGAGTTTTCATGTGAGTTTGTTTCACATCCAAACTAACTAGTGGTTTTATATGTATGTATACCAAAGAGTCGGACATGACTGAGCGACTGAACTGAACTGAACTGATACATTTTTGGGCTTCCCTAGTAACTCAGTCGGTAAAGAATCTGCCTGCAATGCAGGAGAACCAGGTTCAATCCCTGGGTCAGGAAGGTCCCCTGGAAAAGGAAATGGCAATCCGCTCCAGTACTCTTGTCTGGGGAATTCCTTTTATAAAGGACATGGCAGGCTACAGTCCACGGGATTTCAAAGAGTCAGACACAACTGTGCAACTAACTTTCACTTTTCATATATATATAAATTTTTTTTATTTTTTTATTCTGTCAGAACTTGTCTTAGTTTGTCAATTATTTCTTCTTCATTTATCACATATTTTCAGTTATGACACTGTCACAGTTTTCAACTTTCAAGCTATGGACTGGTACTGTTTTTAATTTTTTATAGATCATTCCTCTAATAAAATATCAATAAATTATGGTTATGCTTTTTAGATTAACTATGGTAGTAGTTTCTGACCTCAGATTTTCAGTAAATTGCCTCAATTCAGTAACACTTTCAAGCTCTTATAATAATTTATTTTTCTGCTCTACCGCTAAAAGAAGATACTTTTTTTTTTTTTTTACTGTGCTTTTTTGCTCATTTTGGCATGTTCACGTGGTATTGTCACAGACATGCACACACAGTGCAATATTACAAAATAGCAGTTATATGTAACTGATTGGTGAGAATACTGAGATAAATTGATAAGCTCAAGTAGATTTAACTCAGGTTTAGCTGCCAAATATCTGTGAAAAACTACCTTCAACAGTTTGTGTGTGTGTGTGTGTGTATTTAACATAGGAGATGCATGCATAAACTTATTGACCTATATTAATAAGCAAAATAGGCTGGTTTAATAATCAGATTCAGAGATAGAAAAATTATTTTTACTGACATTTGTAAGCTAAAATCACAATTAATTAAAGTTATGATTTAATCATTATTTTAGAAACATTAAAATAAAAGATATTTTCTCTCTTATTCTCCATTGGTTTGGAAACTGACCTCTGAGAGCTTTTGTCTTCATCAAAATGACTGTTACTATTGTTTGTTTTGTTTTACAGTATTCAGTACAGAAACTGATTTGAACTTTGTGAGTGATATTTAATATTATTAAATCAGAACATCAGATAATTAAAATTATAGTTATTTTAAGCATTATTAAACCTTCACATTATTATTATTATTATTTTAATTTATAATATAGCTACTCTAGAGGTCATCATAGAATTCTGCTATGTTAAAAACATCATTTTAATGTCAAAATCATCATTTTAGTTTCAAGTTCCAAAAAGCCATTTGGATAAATAATTCTCATTTGTAGATTTTTTTTTTTCTTCCTCAACAGTGTAAATTGAGAAAGATGAACTGGATATTGGTAAATTCATTTTTCTAAAACATGATGTTAAAAAAAAAATCTGTAACAATATTCCACCCTGTAGCTTTACAGTGTGGAGGTGTATATGATATTGCTGAATATCTGTTTTAATGTAGGGAAATTAATCTGAAATTTTCCTTGACAAATTAATAATTTTGAGATAGTATATAACCAAGAGTGAGACATTATGTTCTGTATTCAATTTAATAACCTACCTCCACCTTTGCTGGTATCCACTTGCCATCTTTCTTTTAACTTTTCCCTCTCCCTGTTCTCTTGCAGTCACGCTAGATTATATGTTGTGTTCAGACATATCAATAGTTCTCCCAATATAGTGTATTTATTTCACTTTTTCTTCTAAATCTGGAAAATTCTTTCATAGGTATTTTTATGGGTCACACTCTGTTTTTTTTTTAATCCATTAAAAGGTCAGCTAATCAGATATATTTCCTAATCATCAGAGACAAAATAAACTCTTAAATCACACTTACTCAATATCATTTCGAGAACACATTTGTCTATTACTCTAAGTCTCTGCCTCCTCACAACACTTAAAATGTAGCTGCATGACATCAGTAAGTGACAATTTACTATTTATTAGTAAATCTAATGTCTTCTCAAACTTGAAAATTAAAATAAATTCTGTAGACATTTTTGACTGAATATGCCAGCAAATTTGGAAAACTCACAGTAGTCACAGGACTGGAAGAGATCAGTTTTTATTCCAATCACAAATAAAAGCAGTGCCAATGAATGCACAATTGCATTCATCTCACACGCTAGCAATGTAGTGCTCAAAATTCTCCAAGTCAGGCTTCAACAGTACGTGAACTGTGAACTTCCAGATATTCAAGCTGGATTTAGAAAAGGCAGAGGAACCCGAGATCAAATTGCCAACATCTGCTGGATCATCAAAAAAGCAAGAGAGTTCCAGAAAAACATCTACTTCTGCTTTACTAACTATGCCAAAGCCTTTTACTGTGTGGACCACAACAAAATGTGAAAAATTCTTCAAGAGATGGGAATACTAGATCACCTGACCTGCCTCTTGAGAAATCTGTAACAGAGCAGGAAGCAACAGTCAGAACTGGAAATGGAACAACAGACTGGTTCCAAATAGGAAAAAGAGTGCATCAAGCCTGTATAATGTCACCCTACTTAATTTATATGCAGAGTACATCATGAGAAACTCTGGACTGGATGAAGCACAAGCTGGAATCAAGATTTCTGGGAGAAATATCAATAACCTCAGATATGCAGATAACACTGCCCTTATGGCAGAAAGCAAAGAACTAAAGAGTCTCTTGTTGAAAGTGAAAGAGGAGATTGAAAAAGTTGGCTTAAAGCTCAACATTCAGTGAACTAAGATCATGGCATCTGGTCCCATCAGTTCATGGCAAATAGATGGAGAAACAGGGGAAACAGTGGAAACAGTGACAGACTTTATTTTGGGGGGCTGCAAAATCATTGCAGATGGTGACTGCATCCATGAAATTAAAAGACGCTTGCTTCTTGAAGGAAAAGTTATGACCAACCTAGACAGCATAATAAAAAGCAGAAACATTATTTTGCCAACAAACGTCTGTCTAGCCAAGCTATGACTTTTCCAGTATCATGAATGGATGTGAGAGTTGGACCATAAGGAAAGGTGAACGCCAAAGAATATATGATTTTGAACTGTGATATTGGAGAAGACTCTTGAGAATACCTTGGACTGCAAGGAGATTGAGCCAGTCCATCCTAAAGGAAATCAGTCCTGAATATCCATTGGAAGGACTGATGCTGAATCTGAAACGCCAATGCTTTGGTGACCTGACGTGAAGAACTGACTCACTGGAAAATACCCTGATGCTGGGAAAGATTGAAAGTGGGAGAAGGGAAGGACAGAGGCTGAGATGGTTGGATGGCATCACCAACTCAATGGACATGAGTTTGAGCAAGCCCCAGGAGTTGGTTATAGACAGGAAGGCCTGGAGTACTGCAGTCTATGAGGTCGCCAAGAGTCAGACATGACTGAGCAACTTCACTGACATATTTTTGAACTTATTTTTGTTTTTATATTTAAGTTTAATGTAGGTAGGGAGATAGGAAGACTGGTGAATGATTAGTATAATGGCTTCATTTCTATTTAACTGAAAATAAACATGTATGTAATACCTGCTCTGCGGCAGATACTATTATATATATATATATATTTTAGAAATGTTAATTTAGTTACTCTTCATTTTGAGAAAAAAACATATCCCCTTACTTTCAGCAGTGGCCTAGCAATAATTAAGTCTCAGTATTATTAGCTACAATGTCTATGCATGAAAAGAAAAAAATACTTTTGGTATGGAACATTCCATAGTGTCTCACTATAGCTTGTAATTTTTTTTTAATATGATTTTGGAGCTTTGCTAACTTTATGAATTGCTTGCTGATATATATTTTTTCATGGGATAAATTCATTAATTTGATTTATCAGTGGGCATGTAAGTCTCCTATTATACTTGGCAAATAATACTAAAAAACTGTCAAATCTCACTACTAAGAAAAAAAGCATCTTTCACNACACATTTGTCTATTACTCTAAGTCTCTGCCTCCTCACAACACTTAAAATGTAGCTGCATGACATCAGTAAGTGACAATTTACTATTTATTAGTAAATCTAATGTCTTCTCAAACTTGAAAATTAAAATAAATTCTGTAGACATTTTTGACTGAATATGCCAGCAAATTTGGAAAACTCACAGTAGTCACAGGACTGGAAGAGATCAGTTTTTATTCCAATCACAAATAAAAGCAGTGCCAATGAATGCACAATTGCATTCATCTCACACGCTAGCAATGTAGTGCTCAAAATTCTCCAAGTCAGGCTTCAACAGTACGTGAACTGTGAACTTCCAGATATTCAAGCTGGATTTAGAAAAGGCAGAGGAACCCGAGATCAAATTGCCAACATCTGCTGGATCATCAAAAAAGCAAGAGAGTTCCAGAAAAACATCTACTTCTGCTTTACTAACTATGCCAAAGCCTTTTACTGTGTGGACCACAACAAAATGTGAAAAATTCTTCAAGAGATGGGAATACTAGATCACCTGACCTGCCTCTTGAGAAATCTGTAACAGAGCAGGAAGCAACAGTCAGAACTGGAAATGGAACAACAGACTGGTTCCAAATAGGAAAAAGAGTGCATCAAGCCTGTATAATGTCACCCTACTTAATTTATATGCAGAGTACATCATGAGAAACTCTGGACTGGATGAAGCACAAGCTGGAATCAAGATTTCTGGGAGAAATATCAATAACCTCAGATATGCAGATAACACTGCCCTTATGGCAGAAAGCAAAGAACTAAAGAGTCTCTTGTTGAAAGTGAAAGAGGAGATTGAAAAAGTTGGCTTAAAGCTCAACATTCAGTGAACTAAGATCATGGCATCTGGTCCCATCAGTTCATGGCAAATAGATGGAGAAACAGGGGAAACAGTGGAAACAGTGACAGACTTTATTTTGGGGGGCTGCAAAATCATTGCAGATGGTGACTGCATCCATGAAATTAAAAGACGCTTGCTTCTTGAAGGAAAAGTTATGACCAACCTAGACAGCATAATAAAAAGCAGAAACATTATTTTGCCAACAAACGTCTGTCTAGCCAAGCTATGACTTTTCCAGTATCATGAATGGATGTGAGAGTTGGACCATAAGGAAAGGTGAACGCCAAAGAATATATGATTTTGAACTGTGATATTGGAGAAGACTCTTGAGAATACCTTGGACTGCAAGGAGATTGAGCCAGTCCATCCTAAAGGAAATCAGTCCTGAATATCCATTGGAAGGACTGATGCTGAATCTGAAACGCCAATGCTTTGGTGACCTGACGTGAAGAACTGACTCACTGGAAAATACCCTGATGCTGGGAAAGATTGAAAGTGGGAGAAGGGAAGGACAGAGGCTGAGATGGTTGGATGGCATCACCAACTCAATGGACATGAGTTTGAGCAAGCCCCAGGAGTTGGTTATAGACAGGAAGGCCTGGAGTACTGCAGTCTATGAGGTCGCCAAGAGTCAGACATGACTGAGCAACTTCACTGACATATTTTTGAACTTATTTTTGTTTTTATATTTAAGTTTAATGTAGGTAGGGAGATAGGAAGACTGGTGAATGATTAGTATAATGGCTTCATTTCTATTTAACTGAAAATAAACATGTATGTAATACCTGCTCTGCGGCAGATACTATTATATATATATATATATTTTAGAAATGTTAATTTAGTTACTCTTCATTTTGAGAAAAAAACATATCCCCTTACTTTCAGCAGTGGCCTAGCAATAATTAAGTCTCAGTATTATTAGCTACAATGTCTATGCATGAAATGTAAAAAATACTTTTGGTATGGAACATTCCATAGTGTCTCACTATAGCTTGTAATTTTTTTTTAATATGATTTTGGAGCTTTGCTAACTTTATGAATTGCTTGCTGATATATATTTTTTCATGGGATAAATTCATTAATTTGATTTATCAGTGGGCATGTAAGTCTCCTATTATACTTGGCAAATAATACTAAAAAACTGTCAAATCTCACTACTAAGAAAAAAAGCATCTTTCACCATTCCTTTATATTTTATTTTAAACTAAATCATTTATACAGTTGCAATTATAGAGAGTACTATCCAGAGCAGGGTTGACTGCACAGTATTTATAAACTGAATTTCATCTGGTTATAGTTGAGAACTGAAACATTACTCTATGTTTTAAATATGATCTTCTCTACATAAATATCTTACCAAGCCATGATATAATTATTCATTAGATGAACGTGGTCCTCAGTAACTTTTATATAAGGTAGCTGAAGTGGATAATTGTTAAAATCTAAGGCTTTCATAGTTTCTTTTTCTCTTTTAGACAAAGAGACCTGGGATATAATTCCCTTGAAAGAACTTGCAGTTTTCATTAAGTAAGAGGAATTTTCATATGGATAAAGACAAGAGTATGCCCCAAAGAGTTGAATAGTGAAGAAATTTAAAAATTCTTAAAAGATAGCAGACAGAGTAGTTTAGTTGCTCTCTAAACACTGAAATAAAAAGTTAACATATAAAGACTTCACAATCTATAAAGTTGTATAACTATAAACAAGTATCTTGTTATATGCCTTCTTGGACAACAGTACACTCTAAATTAATATGCAGTTTTTCATAACTTTAAATACTATAAAACACATTATCCATGCAGAAAATTTAACATTATTCAAATTTAGCAATTTTGCCCTAAATACCAAGATAACTTCACAAGTATAAATTCTGTTTCTTCCAGATGAGGTTTAGGATCATTTATCACTTTATAATAAAATTTCATGCTTTTATCCACAAATGAATTTGGTGACTTTCAGAGAGAAGAAAAAGATTAAGTTGCTCTTTGAGATGCCTTTAAAGTGAATTTGGTTAACAAGAGCCATTGTATACTTCTATGTTAAAACTTTTTTCAGAGATTTGATATATCTATCAATAAATTCAGAAATGAATCCAAAGGACCGTCATTATTCTCATAGTGAATACATTGTTTAAATCAGAATTGTCACTTATGGTATCAATTTAAAACATCAATCACAATTATATTCTTTTATTATTATATAGTGACATTATCCATTAGAGAAAAAATACCATTGAAACCTTTAAAAATTCATGAAGTTTTATCAATCTGTGTGAAGGTCACTACTAAAGTTTCTGTGTGCTCAGTCACTCAGTCATGTCTGACTCTTTGTTACCCCAAGAGTTGTAGAGCACCAGGCTTCTCTGACCATAGAACTTTCCAGGCAAGAATATTTGAGTGGGTTGCCATTTCCTATTCCAGAGGATCTTCCTTACCCAGGGATCGAACCTGAGTCTCCTGCATTTGGATGTGGATTCTTTACTCTGCACCACCTGGGAATCCCTAATATTCAATATTATTTCTCTAGAGTCAAAATAGCATTTTATTAGTTTTAATACAGTCAAGGCTATGGTTTTTCCAGTAGTCACGTATGGATGTGAGAGTTGGACTGTGAAGAAAGCTGAGCACTGAAGAATTGATGCTTTTGAACTGTGGTGTTGGAGAAGACTCTTGAGAGTCCTTGGACTGCAAGGAGATCCAACCAGTCCATTCTGAAGAAGATCAGCCCTGGGTGTTCTTTGGAAGGAATGATGCTAAAGCTGAAGCTCCAGTACTTTGGCCACCTCATGCGAAGAGTTGACTCATTGGAAAAGNTGAATTTGGTTAACAAGAGCCATTGTATACTTCTATGTTAAAACTTTTTTCAGAGATTTGATATATCTATCAATAAATTCAGAAATGAATCCAAAGGACAGTCATTATTCTCATAGTGAATACATTGTTTAAATCAGAATTGTCACTTATGGTATCAATTTAAAACATCAATCACAATTATATTCTTTTATTATTATATAGTGACATTATCCATTAGAGAAAAAATACCATTGAAACCTTTAAAAATTCATGAAGTTTTATCAATCTGTGTGAAGGTCACTACTAAAGTTTCTGTGTGCTCAGTCACTCAGTCATGTCTGACTCTTTGTTACCCCAAGAGTTGTAGAGCACCAGGCTTCTCTGACCATAGAACTTTCCAGGCAAGAATATTTGAGTGGGTTGCCATTTCCTATTCCAGAGGATCTTCCTTACCCAGGGATCGAACCTGAGTCTCCTGCATTTGGATGTGGATTCTTTACTCTGCACCACCTGGGAATCCCTAATATTCAATATTATTTCTCTAGAGTCAAAATAGCATTTTATTAGTTTTAATACAGTCAAGGCTATGGTTTTTCCAGTAGTCACGTATGGATGTGAGAGTTGGACTGTGAAGAAAGCTGAGCACTGAAGAATTGATGCTTTTGAACTGTGGTGTTGGAGAAGACTCTTGAGAGTCCTTGGACTGCAAGGAGATCCAACCAGTCCATTCTGAAGAAGATCAGCCCTGGGTGTTCTTTGGAAGGAATGATGCTAAAGCTGAAGCTCCAGTACTTTGGCCACCTCATGCGAAGAGTTGACTCATTGGAAAAGACTCTGATGCTGGGAGGGATTAGGGGCAGGAGGAGAAGGGGATGACAGAGGATGAGATGGCTGGATGGCATCACTGACTCGATAGGCGTGAGTCTGAGTGAACTCCGGGAGTTGGTGATGGACAGGGAGACCTGGTGTGCTGTGATTCACGGGGTTGCAAAAAGTCGGACATGACTGAGCGACTGAACTGAACTGAACTGAACTGAATACCATAAAATAAGATAGATATGTATTTTGATTTTTAAATAGAACAAGATAGCTTTGAAGTTTGCATTGATACGGAATTGACAAACTGAGGGTAACACATTTAGATTTTATATCAGGGTAAAAAGTTTATGTAATAAAAATAAAGATAGTGTAAAGTGACTGAAAGTTTCACTGTCAAGCATGTTAAATGTGTGTTCCCCAAATTTATTTTGTGGTATTTGGAATATTTCTGCACAATAATAATTATAAAAAACTTTTACAAGGGAAAATTTTATGTATTATAGTCATGCTATGTAGCAAATAAAGCAATTTCCACACACATAAATACAAATTATAATTTTATAAAAATATGTATTTGTACTTATGCAAGGATATGTGTCTTCTTTTTCTTAATTCAAGAAGATATATTTTAATGCCTTTATCTGAGATGCAATAAAATGTATAGCTTTGAAGAAATGCTGGTTAATATTTTAGTACAGTTTTGAAAATAAAGTCAAAGAGAAAAATCCCATTTTTGAAATATGTTGATTTTATATCATACTCTTATTTCCCAGATAAAATTTTATTTGGAAAAAAAATATGGTGGCACATATTCTGAAATCTCAGATAATATAGACTCTTTTTATTTTTTTATTTTTTTTTAATTTTAATTTTTATTTTTTTTCATCTCAGGTTACATGAGTTCCCAATCTTGAACCCCCCCCCCCACCTCCCATAGACTCTTTTTAATTCACACTGTTAAATACCAAAATGATCCTTACTTGTCTAATCTGTCGCACTCTTCAGGTGGTAGTTGATCAAGAATACTTGGACCTTCTGCAGATCAGGACCATCATTCCATGCAGACCTGCTTTCACTTTTAATATTTTCACTTACTTTATGAGCCAACTACAATTAGTTAGGTCAATAAGCTGTTCTGAGCATTATTGTTGTTGTTCAGTCACTCAGTCACCTGATTCTTTGCGACCCCATAGACCGCAGCATGCCAGGCTTTCTTGTCCTTCACCATCTCCCAAAGCTTGCTCAAATTCACGTCCATTGAGTCGGTGATGCCATCCAACCGTCTTGTCTTCTGTTGTCTTTTTTCCCTATCTTCTACCTTTCCCAGCATCAGAGTCTTTTCTAGTGAGTCTGCTCTTTGCATCAGGTGGCCAAAGTATTGGCATTTCAGCTTCAGCATCAGTCCTTCCAATGAATATAAAGGATGGATTTTGTTTAGGATGGACTGGCCGGATCTCCTTGCAGTCCAAGGGACTCCCAAGAAACTTCTCCTACACGACAGTTCAGAAGCATCAGTTCTCTGGTGTTCAGCTTTCTTTATGGTCCAAATTTCATATCCTTACATGACAACTGGAAAAACCATAGCTTTAACTATATGGACCTTTGTTGGCCAAGTATTGTCTCTGCTTTTTAATATGTTGTCTAGGTTTGTCATAACTTTTCTTCTAAAGAGCAGGTGTCTTTTAATTTTATGGCTGCAGTCACCATCTGCAGTGATTTTGAAGCCCAAGAAAATAGTCTGTCACTGTTTCTGTTGTTTCCTCATCTGCTTGCCATGAAGTGAAGGAACTGAATGCCATGCTCCTTGTTTTTTTAATGTTGAGTTTTAAGCCAGCTTTTCCATTTTCCTTTTTCACCTTCTTCAGGAGGCTTTTTAGTTCCTCTTCATTTTTTGCTGTTAAGGGTAATGTCATCTGCATATCTGAGGTTATGAAGCAAAAAATTCCACCTTGCCTAACTACTGCTAGTCACTTTGGAAGTTCTTTTTTAAGTTTCTTTGAATTTTTCCACGAGTGTGTGTGGGGTAATATGGTTTCAATTTAGTTCAGTCACTCAGTCAGGTCTCTCTGTCCATCACTATATCCCGGAATTCATTCAGACTCATGTCCATTGAGTCAGTGATGCCATCCAGCCATCTCATCCACTGTCATCCCCTTTTCCTCCTGCCCCCAACCCCTCCCAGCATCAGAGTCTTTTCCAAAGAATCAACTCTTCACATGAGGTGGCCAAAGTACTGGAGCTTCAGCTTTAGCATCATTCCTTCCAAAGAAATCCCAGAGCTGATCTTCTTTAGAATGGACTGGTTGAATCTCCTTGCGGTCCAAGGGACTCTCAAGAGTCTTCTCCAACACCACAGTTCAAAAGCATCGATTCTTCAGTGCTCAGCCTTCTTCACAGTCCAACCTTCACATCCATACATGACCACTGGAAAAACCATAGCCTTGACTAGACGGACCTTTGTTGGCAAAGTAATGGCTCCACCTTTTAATATGCTATCTAGGTTGGTCGTAGCTTTTCTTCGAAGGAGTAAGCATCTTTTAATTTCATGGCTGCAGTCACCATCTGCAGTGATTTTGGAGCCCCCCAAAATAAAGTTTGCCACTGTTTCCACTGTTTCCTCATCTATTTCCCATGGTTTAACAGTGACTAAATTGGAAATCTGGGTTATGAGATACTTAGTTTGCATTTGATTAAGTCATTTGGTTAAAAAAAAAAAAAAATATGAATATTTCCAAAGAGATGCCTTGCTTGTTTCCAAAGGTTTGCAGTAAGGTCTGGTAAATATCAACCTAACCTAGATGTTAGCAAAAATGACTGTTGAAAATCTTTTGAGAACAATTCTCTATTCTACTTGTGATTTTATTTTCCTTCTTAAATAGTCATGACTCTTTAAGCACCTTTTATCTTCAAATCTTCCAAGTTCTGTTTTGTTTTATTTCTCTTTGCCTTAATTTTCCTGGTTATGTTAGTATCATTGTGCATTAATACTTTTCTGGTTATTTATTTGTAGCTTTGTCTTTGAAGCTTTATTGGAAAATGTGTTCTTTTGAATCTTTATATTCTGCATTTTAATTTACAGTAATTTTCACACACACAAAAAGTCTGTGTATAAAATGCTCAGTGAATGTATAAGTAAATAAATGAACATAGGTATTTTGGGGCCAGTATCTTAAACATTTAGTTTTTAGTTTTAAACAGTCTTACTTCCCAGGCTCTTCTTCTCTCAGGTTTACCCATTTTATTTTTCTCTTATTATACTCCAGCACACTGCAGTATTTCTAGCCAACCCTGGATTATCTTGTTTCCTATACATTATGTTCTGTTTTTGTAAACTCATTGTTAATATTGTTAACTTTATCAATATTATAAAATCTTTGAAGATAGTGATAATTTATATAAATATTTTTAATCCTTTCCAATGCCTTTTACCCAGGTGGAGACCAAATCAATTCTACCATTAATTCTGTTGAAGCCATAAGAATATCTTGGACTTGGCTTTTGTCATCTAGTATGAATAGTACAAATCCATCTTTTAAATTTTCTTTAATTGAATATTTTATAATTGCATATATGCTGCTTCACTATGCGATTATCAGTGGCTTTCTCTAGTTTTAAAAATGAAATTCTAACTTGTAAACTATAGAGATAATTCTACTCAGGATCTGTTTTTTAGAACTCTCCATAACTTCTATTAAAATTTCTGTAAATCCTTAGCCACTCTAAAAAGTAAGTCTATTAATAAAAAAATCAGCATACACAGTGTATATCCAAATGGTCAGATGCAACAAAAATTGGCCTGATAATTCATTTAGCCTAGGCTATGATGTTTCTAATAATATAAACTTATTTGTCAGCAAAAGGGTAATAACTAAATTTCCATAGAATGTTTTCAGTGTCAGTAATCTTTTTGAGAATGTTACTCAACAAAAGTTAAAATTAAATGTGTGCTGATTTTCTTGAGAAGCACTTTTTAAATCAGTTGAGGTTATAGCTCAACTAACTAACAAATGAATCATTACTATATCATAGTAACATTCACAATGACATATAGTTTTAGAAAATATTTTCACAACTATATTTTTACTTATCCACAGAATAATCCATTTGAAATTCATTTTATTTGAAATTATTTCTCTTTTATATGTTTTAAAAATGAATAAACTTTCAATTTGAAAGATTCTTGGATAAATGCTGTTACATCCCTGTTATGATTATGATCTGCATTTCCTAAATCCAGGATTGTGAACTTGCCTTCTCCCAGTGCCTCCATCTTAATTAATAAGAAGCGCAAGAGCAGATCTAGTGACTTGAGTGTACTTGAAAAGAACAGGTACATAATACTGTTGTTTTAGCAGTTTATTCTTATACAAGTGAACAGTAGTGCTTGCTGAATAGTGTGGACTTTTAACAACGTATGCTGTTTGTTTTTAAAAATCTCAGAATACTTCATATAATCCTTCAACTTTTTGCAAACTCCATACATATAAATATGCATCACCTTTTAAAAAATGGCTTCATAACAGCATAAACATTTGTATTATTGCTTCCAGAAGTATCTACAATTTTAAGCCCAACTGGTTTAATTGTATGCTGACTGCCAAAATCATTAAATACACAAGTATTATCATCCTAAATATTTAAACTTTCCCCTCAATATCTTAAATAAGCAAATAAAACAAAGAGATTCTTTGAAAGCTCCAGATTAAAAAGTGCTCTCTGTGGATAGTTTTTAGATAAAATACAGGGCACCAGCTAAATTTAAATTTAAGATAAATAATGGATTTTTTTTACTATAAGTATTAGATATTTAATATAAGTATTATAGAAATACTTATACTAAAACATTATCCCTTCTGTATCTGATTTTCAGATTTAACTGTGTATCTAGTATTTTTATTTACTTAATATAGCAACCCAATCTCAGAGGAAAATATTCTTTACATCTGTCATTTTTTTGGTAAGTTTTACTATTAAAAATTAGTGACCAAAAAGATTAAACAATAAGAATGTATTGAAAGTAGTTAAGTGTCAGGAGTTAAGAATGAGATTGAGAGCCTCAAAGGAATCGGCTCACACAGTTAAGGAGGCTAACTGTGCAGAATCTATAGGACAAACCAGCCAGCTGGAAATTCGTGTAAGAATGAATGTTGTGGACTTGTCAGGACAGGTCAAAGGGCTAAAAAACTCAGGCAGGGTTTCAGTGTTGCAACACTGATGCAGAATTTCTCCTTCTTTAGGAAACTTCAGTCTTTGCTTAAGCCCTTGCTTGAAATGACTAAAAGAGCCCCATTTGCATTATGAGGGATCATTTTCTTTTACAGACTGTAAATGTTAATCAGATCTAAAAATACCTTCACAGCAGCATCTAGCCTCAGTTCAGTTCAGTCATTCAGTCATGTATGATTCTTTGTGACCCCATGGACTACAGCATGCCAGGCCTCCCTGTCCATCACCAACTCCCAGAGTCTACCCAAACTCATGTCCATTGAGTTGGTGATGCCATCCAACCATCTCATCCTCTGTTGTCTCCTTTTCCTCCTGCCCTCAGTCTTTCTCAGCATCAAGGTCTTTTCAGATACCTTTATTGGAATTTCAGCTTCAACTTCACTCCTTCCAATGAACATGCAAGACGGATCTCCTTTAGGACAGACTGATTGGATCTCCTTGCAGTCCAAGGGACTCTCAGAAGTCTTCTACAACACCACAGTTCAAAACCATCAATTCTTTGGTGTTCAGTTTTCTTTATAGTGCAACTCTCATATCCACACATAACACAAGACAGATGGATCATGGTGAAGAGTTCTGACAAAATGTTGTCCACCGGAGAAGGGAATGGCAAACCACCTCAGTATTCTTGCCTTGAGAACCCCATGAACAGTATGAAAAGGCAAAAAGTTAAGACACTTAAAGATGAACTCTCCAGGTCAAGTAGGTGCCCAATATGTTACTGGAGATCAGTGGAGAAATAACTCCAGAAAGAATGAAGAGACAGAGCCAAAGCAAAAACAACACCCAGTTGTGACTGGTAATGGAAGCAAGGTCCAATGCTGTAAAGAGCAATATTGCATAGGAACTTGGAATGTGGGGTCCATGAATCAAAGAAAATAGGAAGTGGTCAAACGGATGACAAGAGTGAATGTTGACATTTTAGAAATTGGTGAACTAAAATGGACTGGAGTGGATGAATTTAACTCAGATAACCATCATATCTACTACTGTGGGCACGAATCCCTTAGAAGAAATGTAGTAGCCATCATAGTCAACAAAAGAGTCCGAAATGCAGTTCTTGGATGCAATCTCAAAAATGACAGAATGATCTCTGTTCATTTCCAAGGCAGACCATTCAACATCATGGTAATTAAAGTCTATGCCCCGACCAGTAATGCTGAAAGAGCTGAAGTTGAATGGTTCTATGAAGACCTACAAGACTTTTTAAAACTAATACCCTCTCCCCACAAAAAATCCTTTTCATTATAGGGGACTGGAATGCAAAAGCATCTCGCCTAGTGGTTGACTGAAAAACTGAACACCAAGGCTTAAAATTGGTGAAATTAATGATCATACTACTCTAAGCACTACTATAATGAATTTTGATCATGTTATTCAGATCCCAAATCAGCTCACTCTAAGATAGGGAGACTACTGGGGTACTGTGCTGCTGCTAAGTAGCTTCAGTCCTGTCCGACTCTGTGCGACCCCATTGACTGCAGCCCACTAGGCTCCTCTGTCCGTGGGATTCGCCAGGCGAGAATACTGGAGGGGGTTGCCATTTCCTTCTCCAATGCATGGAAGTGAAAAGTGAAAGTGAAGTTGCTCAGTCGTGCCTGACTCTTAGCAACCCCATGGACTGCAGCCCACCAGGCTCCTCTGTTCATGGGATTTTCCAGGCAAGAGTACTGGACTGGGATGCCATTGCTTTCTCCGACTATTGGGGTAAGCCTGGCATAATTATATGAACCTTTTAAGTCTGTGTTTAGCGGTCAGAATGAAGTAAGCTATGTTAAATTTTGAGTGGCATTTAAATGAGCCATGAGAAATTTTCCATCACTGGCTTTGAAGATAGAGTGAGGCTCATGGCAAGAGGGTTGGTGGCCTCTAGGAGCTGAATGCTCCAGCTGATAGCAACAAAATGGAAACCTCAGTTCTATGACCATAAGGCAATGAATTCTGTCAACAATCTGAGTGAGCTTTCAAGTAGAATCTTCTTCCAAGCCTCCAGATGAGAACAGCTTGTCTGATACTTCTGTGTTGCAATGTAAAAATACTATCTTGTGACAGCCTGAGTAGAGAACCCAAACATTGCACACTAAACTCTGACCAAGAGATTTATAAGCTGAAACAGGTGTTACTTTAGGTTACTGGGCTTTCCTGGCGGCTCAGTGGTAAAGAATCTGCCTGAAATGCAGGAGATATGGATTTGACCCCTTGGTTGGGAAGATCCCCTGGAGGTGGGCATGGCAACCTACTCCAGGAAAATCCCATGGACAGAGGAGCCTGGTGGGATACAGTCTATGGGGGTCACAAAGAATCGGACATGACTGAAGTGATTGAGCCCGTGCTTTAAACCACTAAGTCTGTATTTGTTAGGCAGCAAACTGAGACCCCCTATTTATAGTTTATTATATTTAAATTTTCTTGACTCTTCTAAATTCTATGGAAATTATGTCTTATAGATATATTATTATACATTATGCAATATAAATCTAATATAGGTACACAAGTATTGTTCATATATGTATATATCTTTATTATTTGTTGAAACTTCACATACTAATGTATTTTTTTTCTTTAATTTGGCTTAGCTATCTCCTTAACATAAACTGGATATATTGCCTGCTTAGCTCAGAGAACTCTATGCCTTGTATTAATGGGTAACAGTGCAACACGTGGACATAGATTGTCTGATTCAAATGCTACTTCTGACAATCCTATGCTATACAACTTTACACAGGTTGATTTTTCTAGTGTCTCTCTGAAATGTAAGGGAAGTAAGTTGTGAGATACCAACAAGACAAGACCTGTGAAAATACCTGGAACAATTCATAGCACATAGCTTTCTGAAATGTTAGCAAGCTGTGCTATTCCTATTAATTATGTAAAAATTATTATTATTTCAGACAAAATTATTATTTTGTACAAATAATACACAAATACATTCTCTTGTAATAAAAAAGGAATACTGACACATATAAGTATGAAGAGTGAAAGCAGTCTCCTCACTCTTCCCACAATTATGTCTCTTACGTACATCAGTAACTAACTGAATTTTCAGTTTTAAGGTTTTCTGTGTTACCTCATGTGACAAGTCCTTCTTCATACTCATCTGATAATCTTGCACATTTTCATATGTAAAGATGTTAGTTGGTTTTTTAGATATGTAGTTACATTTTCAAATCTGTCAAATATCTCATTGAAAGTTTTTTTTTTAATTCCATTGATTTGTTAATTTGGGGAGAATAGTCATTTTTAGATAGCAATACTTTTTCATCAGTTTTGAATTTTACACAGAAGTATATTGAGAAGAACCTCAAAAGAAAGAAAAATGTGAGCAAACAAATTAACAAATTATCTAATTGTTGACATTTTTCAAATGCCCTTCAATAGAACTGGCAGATGCTTCATAATGACATTTGTGCTGATTTCTTTTAGTTACTAAGGACTCTGCCTGGTCTATATGTGTTAAAATTAACACCTTGAGTTACACCTTTGTAAAGCATTGGGAAGCTAGTGTTATAAATTTTTGGCATGTTCACTACTATAGAATTTATTTCTAATTAAAAGAAACAATTGGAGGAATTTTTTGTTGTTTATTAGTAACATTTAATGTTTTAGGTTGATTTTTAGATTCACAGCAAAATTAAGTACTTCCTATATATTATCTGCCATCATACATGCATAGCTTCACCCGTTATCATTTTCCACTGGGATAGGTATTCCATTCATTAGAATCAATTAAACTATATTGACAGATCATTATCATCCAGAGTCCATAGTTTACATTAGGATTCATTGTTGTTATGCATTTATTCTGTGACTGACAAATGTGATGTGTAATGGCATGAATTCATCATTATACTATCACAAAGAGTATTTTCACTGCCCTTGATAGCCTCCTTGCTCAGTCTGTTGATCCTTCTGCCTCCCCAACTCCTGGCAGCCACTGGAATCTTTTTGCTATCTCACTACTTTTGTTTTTTTAGAATGCTATGTAGTTGGATCATACAGTTTGTATACTTTTAATATTGGCCACTTTCTCTAGATAATATGCATTTGATAGTCCTAGTATCCAAATCCAATATATTGTTGCTATTATTATTTTAAACAAACATTTTTAGACCAATTAAAAGTTTTAAAATAATGTCATTTTTATTCCATTGGAAGTATTTAACTTTTCTTGCAAAGCACATCTACTACCAACAGATTTCATCAATTTTTCCTTCTCTGGGAAGTTTTTATTTCTCCCTTGCCTTTGAAGGACACAGAATTATGGTTTGGTGGAATTTTTTTGTTTTTCTTTAAACACTTTTAACATTTTAGTCCACTTTCTTTTCCTTGCATAGTTTTTTGAGTAGAGGTATGTAATTTTTATATTTGTTCTGCTGCTGCTGCTGCTGCTAAGTCACTTCAGTCGTGTCTGACTCTGTGTGACCCCATAGACGGCAGCCCACTAGGCTCCCCCATCCCTGGGATTCTCCAGGCAAGAACATTGGAGTGGGTTGCCAATTCCTTCTCTGATGCATGAAAGTGAACAGATAATTCATTTTCCTCCTCTGACTTATTTTATATTTTTTCTTTATCTAATTTTAAGTAGCTTTAAAATGATTTTCCTCTATGTAGGTTTATTTGTATTTAATCTACCTTACACTCTTTCAGCATCCTGGATCTGTGGTTCATGCTTGGTATTAATTTGAGGAANAGGACACAGAATTATGGTTTGGTGGAATTTTTTTGTTTTTCTTTAAACACTTTTAACATTTTAGTCCACTTTCTTTTCCTTGCATAGTTTTTTGAGTAGAGGTATGTAATTTTTATATTTGTTCTGCTGCTGCTGCTGCTGCTAAGTCACTTCAGTCGTGTCTGACTCTGTGTGACCCCATAGACGGCAGCCCACTAGGCTCCCCCATCCCTGGGATTCTCCAGGCAAGAACATTGGAGTGGGTTGCCAATTCCTTCTCTGATGCATGAAAGTGAACAGATAATTCATTTTCCTCCTCTGACTTATTTTATATTTTTTCTTTATCTAATTTTAAGTAGCTTTAAAATGATTTTCCTCTATGTAGGTTTATTTGTATTTAATCTACCTTACACTCTTTCAGCATCCTGGATCTGTGGTTCATGCTTGGTATTAATTTGAGGAATTTCTCAGTTATTCATATTTCTAATATTTCTTTTTTGTCTCTTTTGATATTCCCATTATATTAATGTTACATATTTTGTAGTTGTCTCCGAGTTTTTAGACAGTCTGTGCTGTTTTTTCCAGTCTTTTTTCCCTTTACTTTTCAGGTTTGGGTGTTTCTACTGAAATATCCTCAAGCATAGAGAGTCTTTTTGCAGCTATGTCCAATGTACTAATAAGCTCATTAAAGTAATTATTCATTTCTGTTGCAGTGTTTTTGATTTCTAGTATTTCTTTTGGATTCTTTCTTATCATTTATATTTCTCTACTTATATTGCCCATCTGTCTTTGCATTGCTATTTTATCCATTAGCATCCTTAATATGTTAATTGTACTTTATTTTAATTTTCCAGTCTGATAATTCTGATGATTTAACATTCCTAGCATTTTGGTTTTGATGCTTACTTTTGCCTATTAATTTTTTTAATCTTTTGGTATGGCTTGCAACTTTTTTTTGAGAGCTAAACATGTATGTAAACTAGATGAAAAGAACTGCTTTAAAAGGTCTTTAGTAGTGTGGAGAGGAGGTATTGGGGAGGGGTGATGGAAGTGTCCTGCGGTCCAGTGCTTAGGTATCAGCCAATGGTCCTGGGGTGTGAGCTTCACAAGAATTTCTGTTTTTCTTTCTAAATATTTAGATGGAAGAGGATGATTCATGTGGGCTGGAATTTTCTATTTCCCTTCCCCATGTCAGTTAGGCTCTACCAGTAAAACAGGTTAAGCTTGGTTATTATTTCTCCAAAGGCAGACCTTATTAAGAACAGAGTAACCCGGCATATTTCTAAATTGATCCTTTTCCCTTCTTTTTGCAGGCAGCAGAGGGGCTTTTTTCTTCAGTGTTTACTGTGGGAACCTGGTCAACCTCCTGGAAGTAAACCATTGTGGGGTACCCTCTTCACCAGCAACTGGTTCTTCATGAAGTTTTTAACTCTCAGAGTTGGCCACACTGAGCCTCCAGCAACTCGTCAACTGCAGTTTCCGTTTTCCTACCATGGCATTCATTCCTGTGGCAGCTTCATTCTTGAGTCTCTGCTCTGGTAAGTCATGACTCCCTTTGTTCACCCTCTGTCTCTAATATCAGGGGTGACCTTTTGCTCTGCATCCTCTCCTCTCTGACTGATGCAAGCTGGGTAGTTGTTGTCGTTGTTTGTCAGGCTCTTCAGTTTCTTACTTGTTATTAGAATGGAGTGCAAACTTCCAGGCTCCTTACACATGTAACTTAAAGCCAGAAGTCCTCATTTTTTTTTTTAATTCACCTTTAGAATGATTGAACTTTAATATGTTGATGGTAGTACAACCAGGAAAAACAGTGGATAAATTATAAAATATTCTAAAGGACTTTTATTTGAGTTTAAATGAATGTGATTGCATAATGTGCCTGTTAATTAGACAGAGCTTAAGAAAAACACAATTATAAATATGGATTCCTTTAAGTTTACAATTCTAGGGCTAGGAAACTTTCTACTGTTTGAGGAATATATGGTGTCTTATCTAAAGAAAATCACTACTTTGACATGTGTTTCTCTTCCCTCATCACATTGATATTTATCACAACAAAGCACTGAGATAAGTTATTGTGAAAGAAACACTATTAACACTCTTAGAGTTTAATTATGAAAGAACTAAATGTAGCACAGACATGTGGCTGAAATCACTGCTAACAACTGGTGTTCTTAACTTTGACAAGCTGATAGGCTTCTTTGTAACAGTTTCAGTCAGTTGATGGGATAACGGTACACCTGATAACCTCAACTTTCTATAAGACTCAAAATGACTGGACCAGATAATTCCACATATGAATTGATCTATACAATATACACAGTATACAATAAATATTGAGTTCAAATTAACCAGTATTATTTGGAAATATTAGTAGTCTCTAAGAAGTGTGACCCAAACTTGGGGGCAACAAAAAGATGGAAAGTGTCTTCATTCTAAATAAGAAAAACATGTTATTTAAAGGTATAGTTATAAATAGTACGTCATTGATTAATATCACCAGAACAACCCAAATTTCTTTCATTTCTTTTTGGATGCTTAATTCTTAAGCCTACTTTTAAAAAGAACTTTTGTAAAATAATGTAAAGCAATACATTTTGATGATAAATTAGATTTTTACAAATTTTGGTTAAATAATACCAGTTAAGAATACATTCATGTATTATAGCACAGAAATTTGAAGCCTTAACTGACTACGCTACCTTGTATTGGATTAGACTCCAAACAGTATTTAGGGGAAAGCCTGTGTCTGACAGTTATACTTGTCAAATGCCTATAAGTAGATAATGTGGGTTTATAATTAGGAAGGGTGTCAGGTCAAACTTTTCTGTAACCCTCAGGGAAGCACATGTTATACCATGAAACATATTTGGTTAATGAAAACTGAAAGGAAAGCTATACCAAAGCTGATGCTGAAGCTGAAACTCCAATACTTTGGCCTCCTGATGCCAAGAACTGATTCACTGGAAAAGACCCTGATTCTGGGAAAGATTAAAGGCAGGAGGAGAAGGGGACATTGGATGATGAGATGGTTGGATGGCATCATTGACTCCATGAACAGGGGTTTGAGCAAGCTTTGGGAGTTGGTGATGGACAGGGAGGCCTGGCATGCTCTAGTCCATGGTGTCAAAGAGTCTGACACAACTGAGTGACTGAACTGAACTGATACCAAAGCTTATACCAAAGCTCCAACCCAGGTGATAAAGCATGTGGATCTGTACAAGACTATCAGTATAGGCTCTAGATCTTCATTTATATTTCAAGATAGGACCAACTGGGGAAAATAAGAAAAGTTATTATTATTATTTTTTTTAACAGCACATTTTATCTTCCAGTCTCTCTCAGAATTTAGGTATACTGTGTCCTCTACAATCATTGATTTTCAAAGCCCATTAAAATTTTCTTGAAACATATAGATCTTTCTCTTTTAAATAAGATTAACAGAAAAGCCAGTTCTTAACACATGCATACACACACACACACACACACACACTTTTTCCTAGAAACTTAAATACTGAATATGAAAGAACTAAGCCCAGTTTTCCCTACTTCATACCATTCTATATTTCTTTCAATTTAACCTTCAGGAAATGGATTTTCATAGGGGCATTAAAGTACCACTCATGTTCGTACTTTCTAAATTTTTTACATAGATGGAATTTTTTGTTTCAGACACAAAACATTAGATGGCTGAATAAGATCAGTTCAGTTCANAGTTTTCCCTACTTCATACCATTCTATATTTCTTTCAATTTAACCTTCAGGAAATGGATTTTCATAGGGGCATTAAAGTACCACTCATGTTCGTACTTTCTAAATTTTTTACATAGATGGAATTTTTTGTTTCAGACACAAAACATTAGATGGCTGAATAAGATCAGTTCAGTTCAGTTCAATCACTCAGTCATGTCCGACTCTTTATGACCCCATGAATTGCAGCATGCCAGGCCTCCCTGTCCATCACCAGCTCCTGGAGTTCACTCAGACTGAGGCCCATCAGATCAGTGATGCCATCCAGCCATTTATCTCATCCTTGGTCGTCCCCTTCTCCTCCTGCCCCCAATCCCTCCCAGCATCAAAGTCTTTTCCAGTGTGGCAACTCTTCGCATGAGGTGGCCAAAGTACTGGAGTTTCAGCTTTAGCATCGTTCCTTCCAAANAAAGTGCTTTCTTCTCTGCCTGGGAGTTGCCTTTACCAGTGACACCAAGCCTGGGAGCAAAGCAACCAGTTGGGCACACGATGGCTTGGGGTTGGAGTTGAATCCTGCCTTAGGGCAAGAGCATCCAGGCGACCTGAGGATGTGAGAACATGGACAGCTGCAGTGCAGCACCCACTGGTGGTATCTTTCCACTGGACTTTGCTCCAGCAGTTGACCAATGGACAGGGAAGGAAAGTGGTTAGCCTCCTTCCAGGTGAAGCTGGGTTACAGCTATGGAGTGTTCTCTGCCTATGAAGTAGGCTCCTTTCCCTCCCCCATCCCACCCCGTTACTCTGCTCACCAGCTGGGTAAACTTGGGCATGTTTTTTTAACCTCTAAGGTTCAGTGTTCTCCTTTAGAATGGAGAATAATAAAATACTGATATTATTGGTCTGCTGGGAGAGTTGAAGGACAGGCAGAGGGAACACGTACGTGGCATATACTTGCATCCAAAATGTGTTACCTTACCAATAAGTACTACTCATCTGCCTACTAATGACGCATCTCATCTGTCCACCCCACAGTGCATTACTTTATACATTTTTATTTCCAGGTCTTTAAAACAATCATACACAAGCTGTTCATTTCTTCCATCCACAGAGCTTACAATCAATGCCTCATTACACCATATGTTCCTGTCCTCCATAATCCATATGTGTCTCGAGAAGAGATGCTAATTACACAATTTGAATCAGCCTCTTAGGCATCCAAATTAACTTGTGCCAAACATTTTACCCATCAAAAGCTGCCCCCAAATTCCCTCCCATCTCAAGTCCACTGAAGTGCTTAGGCTAACAGTCCAGGAGTTCATGCCTGATTCTCACTACCTCTCCTGGCCTCACCAAGGCTGTAACTTTACACTCCCACAAGCAGTGTCCGTCTCCAAGATATATCCCGAAACCATTTATCTTGTCATTCCTCCTGTCCTCCCCTTCATCTAAGCTCTTATCGGGACAACAGCTCTTAATCAATCTCCCTGCTCCTATTCTTGCAGCCAGAGTGATTTACAAATAAGTCAGTTTCATGCCTCTCTGTTTCCTACTATGACAAATTACTACACACTTATCATCTTAAAACAACACAATTTATCCTCTTACAGTTCTGTACCACAGAAATTTGACACACAGAGACAGAAGTCTCAGTGGGCTGAAATCAAGGTATACACAGTGCTACACTCCTTGTGGAATCTCTAGGGGACAATCCTTGTCTTTTCCAGACATCTAGAAACGTTACTATTGCAAGCATATTGCCCTGTCCTGCTGTTGCAGGGAGACTTCCATTGCAATCTTGTTGAAATTAAGTATAAGTTATGAACTGATGTTGCTGAAATGAGTCAGGAAGCATAAGAGGGGAACAATTTCTAAGATACCCATGAAAAGGATAAGGACTTTTCCAACTTCATCTGCTGCTGGAGGCCACAGTCTTGCCACACTCCATCTACCATCTGCCCAAAGATATTCTCCCACTGCTCAGCTACTAGTTTGTTCAAAGACAAAACGTTTGGCAAACCATGGCAGCAAAGGCAGGACTCGGGCAGTTTTGTCTCTGTTTCCACTCTGAGTTAGTGCAGAGGAACGTCTATAGTAAGGCAGAGCTCATTTAGTAATGTCTGGTTTGATGATTTCCAGTAAAAATCTAATAAATGAACTGGGTGCCACCATCAGAATATTCTAAAAGCTAATAATTTCAAACCAAAGCATTTAGTAGGGTATGAAAAAAAAAAGGCACGTTACTCACAGGAAGTTAAATTCAATATGTCGCTATGAAAAATGCATACCAAAAACTGACCTCATTTTGGTTCAGTATTTTCCGATACTCTGTACTCCGTGCGAGAATGGTCACTCGAATTTTTCCACCCTGTGAAAAAGGCAAAATATTGCTGCGCATGCCTGGACAGACAAATAAATAAAATTTAAAATGGGATTTTCACCAAGAGATAAAACTCAATAAGGACACCTTTATGGGACTTTTTTTTTTTCCTTTTAGCCTGATTTCTTCACAGTTCTTCCAGGGGATAAAAATGTACTCACTTTAGCCACAGAAGGCAAAATGCATTCATTACACTACTTCTGTTTGTTTGGGTATATTTGGGAGCAGAGGATGTATGGACTGGGTGGGAGCTTGGGAGAGGAAGGGGAGAGACAGTGAAAGGAAAAGGAAAAAAAAGTACATTCTTCCACTATCTCTTAGTTTATCAAAATTTCCTAGGTTGTTGACATCTGATTTCAAATTATTCCAGGTCAGAATTTCTGGTTAACCCAGAAAACACTGTCTGCTGATGATCTCCTTTTTCTGTAAAGATGATATTGACTTTTATCAGGGGGTGAAAAGTCGAGCCTACCTCAGAAACCATAATGCAGCCATTACCTTGGGACCCTCTTGTGTGATGTTCAGTCTGTGCAGTACATGCTGGGAAAATGCCCTGAATAACCCAGTATTTTGACACCCAGAGATCTACAATAAAAAACAATTTTTCCTATTACAATGAGTAATTTCTGCATTACTATTTAAGATGTTCTCAAGTTACACATAAGTACTATCTTAATGGCCATCATCAAAAAATCTACAAACAATAAATGCTGGAGAGGATATGGAGAAAACGAGGCCCTCCTACACTGATGGTGAGAATGTAAACTGATACAATCATTATGGAAATTGGTATGACGATTCCTTGAAAAACTAGCAATAAATCTATCACCAATTCAGTTCAGTCGCTCAGTCCAACTCTTTGCCATCCCATGGACTGCAGCACACCAGGCTTCCCTGTCTATCACCAACTCCCAGAGCTTGCTCAGGCTCATGTCCATCAAGTCAGTGATGCCATCCAACCAACTCATCCTCCATCATCCCCTTCTCCTACTGCCTTCAATCTTTCCCAGCATCGGGTCTTTTCAAATAAATCAGTTCTTTGCATCAGGTAGCCAAAGTACTGGAGCTTCAGCATCAGTTCTTCCAAAGAATATTCACCCATTCCAGTCCATTTTAGTTCACTGATTTCTAAAATGTCAATGTTCACTCTTGCCATCTCCTTTTTGACCACTTCTAATTTACCACTGATTCATGGACCTCATATTCCAGGTTCCTATGCAATATTGCTCTTTACAGCATTGGAATTTACTTCCATCACCAGTCTGGGTCTAGGTCAACTACTATATGACCTAGCAATTCCACTACTGGGCATATACCCTGAGAAAACCACAATTCTAAAAGACACATATACTCCAATATTCACGGTGGCAAAATTTATAATAGCCAAAGCATGGAAGCAATCTAAATGTCCATCAACGAATGGATAAAGATGTGGTACATACATACATTGGAATGAAAAGGAACGCATTTGAGTCAGCTGTAGTAAGGTGGATGAATCTAGAGCCTCTTACACAGAATGAAGTCAGTCAGAAAAACAAGTATCAAATATTAACGGATATATGGAATCAAGAAAAATGGTACTGATGAACCTAGTAGAGAATGGACTTGTAGACATACCAAGGGAAGGTGAGAGTGATATGAATTGGGAAAGCAGCAATGACATACATTCACTATCATGTGTAAAACAGACAGGTAGTGGGAAGTTCCTATATAACACAGGGAGCCCAGTCTGGCACTCTGTGATGATCTAGAAGGGTGGGATAAGGGGAGGGGAGGGAGGCTCAAGAGGGAGGGGATGTGTATATATATATAACTATGTGTGTGTGTGCATATATATATATTTATGACTGATTCACACTGTTGTGTGGCAAAAACCAATACAACATTGGAAAGCAAATTTCCACCAATTAAAAAAATTTTTTTAATTTTTTCTTTTAAATGTTATCTTAAAATCCACCAAGAATCAATTCTCCGAACATGACTGTCAACCACAGATGACATGCTTACCAGAGGGGTGTTATAGAACAGCCCATATCTCATCCGAGGAAGTAAGGAAAAAATAGCTTCTTTAAAACATACCTAAGAATGGAGATATTTTAAAAGATAAGAGAATTACAATCTGCATCCTTCACACTAAAGCAGCAATTTTTTAAGAGAAAAAATTAACCTCTATTTTGCATTAAAATATTTTGATTAGCTAATTATTTCAATCAAATGGCATTTGTATTTTCAGAAAAGTTATGGGGAAAAGTTTTTAAAAGCTACGTGGTTAAAATAATCATGATGATTCTAGTTATTACAGAGAAACTAAGGAGTTAGAAATCAATGATAATAGCTCATAGAAACCCAGATTAAATATTTATTTCATGAGTGAGTCATTGATAATGACAAGTTATTTACAGGCATTTCAGTAAAGCTTCCAGTACCCTTTTGGAGTCATAAGTTTTCAAATGTATAACATCATAATCAGTAAATGCTTTCCACGTCTCGGAGAACAGGTCACCATATCCATAGGAGCTCTGAAAGTGGAAACAAAGTAAGTTAGGGAATGTGGCTAAACCTGGCTTTTCAAAAACATCAGAAAATACCTGAATTAGCTTGTTAGTGAACCAACAACCTGAAACACCATTCATAAAACTCACAGAAGAAAAATGGATTTTCATCTTGGGCCTGAGCAAGTCCCTAATTTGATGTAATAGCATCAGAAATAATCATCACAATTATAATCTCAGTCTGCTAAAAATGTTTTGTTTTCCCATCCTAGCCCTTTTTATTCTCATGTCCTTGAAACTGGAATAATTGTGGGGGTTTTTTTCTGTGAATTTTCTATGCAAACCACACAACACATAGACACATTACCTTCTGTACACACCAGAACATGCACAGGGAGCAAAACTCATCAGAGCAGACAGAATGCACTTTTGGAAAGAAATCTGAGCGCTTATGGAATCTAGAAACATGGTACTGATGATCCTACTTACAGAGAAGAAAAGGAGATTCAGATGTAGAGGAAGGACTGGTAGACACAGCGGGGGAAGGAGAGGGTAGGACAAACTGAAAAAGGAGCAGACATACATGCCCTATCATATGGAAAACAGTACCTAGTGGAAAGCCGCTATATAACACAGGGAGCCTAGCCTGGCACTCTGTGATGACCGAGAGGGGTGGGATGTCAGGGAGATGGAGGCTCAAGAGGGAGAGGACACACACATGGATGGACACACACACACCCAGAGTTATGACTGATTCATGTTAACATATGGCAGAGATCGCCACAACATCCTCCAAGGGAAAAAAAACTCTGAGAGTAAGAAAATGCTTTGAAAGTTTTAACATTAAAAATATAATGTTAGTAACTCTAGGAAATGATCTCCCTATTGATCAATGAGTAATATTTAATAATTCCCTTTGACATTAATAAGAGTAATAACAAGAGTATCTTGAATACTTCCTACATCCCAGGAACTGTTTTAAGAACTTGACATTATTAACACATTAAACCACTGCACTAACTTCATGAGTGAGGGAATACCATTATTCCTATTTTATAGACGAGGAAACTGAGACAAAGTTAAAGTAATCTGCCTCAACTGTAGAGCTGCTGGGATTACAGAGCTGGGATTAAATCCACTCCTTTGGTTCCAGACTCCATACATGTAACCTCCATACGTGTATATGGCAGAACTAGTTCTTTCTGGACACTTACCAAATGCATTTCATTTTTGAAAAGTAGAAGTTAATTACTACTCCATCAGCTGAAGGAAGTAGGTCAATTTATATCAAAATGGTAGAATTTAGATGGAAAAACTCAGCCAAAAGAAATAAGAAATACATACTGTAGGGTTACATTCAAGGTCTCCAGCTGGTTACACATGATGTTCACTATGTCCATGTCTTTTTATCTTTATAACATTCTTTTTTTCAGATTTTGAAAATTTTATGTTGCACATATTAGAGTCATTTCAAAGGTATTGAGAACTGTTAGATGTGATGATAAAAAAATAAAAATTCTTTCTTTCAATGGGTCTCCGGTGCTGTCCTAATAAAGGCCCTTCTCACCACCATCAAAAATTACATGTTCCTGTTTGGTTCAATAATACATAAAGGGTAATTAAAGAAGTGATTCTAGGCAGTTTCCTGAGATAAAATACTTGTGATGAAATAAGGAAAATTTAATAATAAAATACGGTGATCCTGACTGGTCCCTTTTCAGAGATGGCATGTGTTATTCAGTAATAACCACCTCAAGAAGCTTCTTTTTCTACATCCCTCAAATTCAAATGATTTGCCACAGAGGAAGGAGGGACTTTTCCAGTCTTATGTTGAAGAATATTTATCTTAAGATGACATAAAATTTCCTCCTGTGTATATATTTCAAACGTAAGACAATCTATGACTTAGAAATTCCCCATATAGGAATCTGCCCTTCAGAAATTCTAGGATGTCTGTGTAAAGATACATGTATTTGAAAAAGATGTTCAGGACAGAATTTCTGTAAAGAGCAAAGAACTGGAAACAAATTAAATGTGATCAGAGTAGGGGCAAAGGAAAATACATGCACTAAGGCAATCCTGGTGGCTCAGGGAGTAAAGAATCCACCCGCAATACAGGAGATCCAGGTTCAATCCCTGGGTTGGGAAGATCTCCCCTGGAGGAGGGCATGGCAACCCACTTCAGTATTCTTGCCTGGAGAATCCCATGGACAGAGGAGCCTAGTGGGCTATACAGTCCATGGGGTCAAAAAGAGTCAGACACAACTGAGCGATTTCACATTATGTATATATACACATCCTTATGTAAGTCCTTGTATAAGTGTTGTATAAAGATGTGTTTTCATTTATTAAAATAAGTCTTGCAATGGATTCTCACATATGCTAACTGCAATTAACCTTCAAAGGAAATGGAATTTGAGGAGATAAAGGAGACTTTAAAAAAAAATAACAAAAACTTTATATACTTCTGGGTTGANATCCCTCAAATTCAAATGATTTGCCACAGAGGAAGGAGGGACTTTTCCAGTCTTATGTTGAAGAATATTTATCTTAAGATGACATAAAATTTCCTCCTGTGTATATATTTCAAACGTAAGACAATCTATGACTTAGAAATTCCCCATATAGGAATCTGCCCTTCAGAAATTCTAGGATGTCTGTGTAAAGATACATGTATTTGAAAAAGATGTTCAGGACAGAATTTCTGTAAAGAGCAAAGAACTGGAAACAAATTAAATGTGATCAGAGTAGGGGCAAAGGAAAATACATGCACTAAGGCAATCCTGGTGGCTCAGGGAGTAAAGAATCCACCCGCAATACAGGAGATCCAGGTTCAATCCCTGGGTTGGGAAGATCTCCCCTGGAGGAGGGCATGGCAACCCACTTCAGTATTCTTGCCTGGAGAATCCCATGGACAGAGGAGCCTAGTGGGCTATACAGTCCATGGGGTCAAAAAGAGTCAGACACAACTGAGCGATTTCACATTATGTATATATACACATCCTTATGTAAGTCCTTGTATAAGTGTTGTATAAAGATGTGTTTTCATTTATTAAAATAAGTCTTGCAATGGATTCTCACATATGCTAACTGCAATTAACCTTCAAAGGAAATGGAATTTGAGGAGATAAAGGAGACTTTAAAAAAAAAAAAAAAACTTTATATACTTCTGGGTTGACCGAACTCATTATAACTTGGCCTTAGTTGTATAATTAAAAATAGTAATAATAAAGCTATAGTACACTTCTCAGCACAAGGAAAGGCGGAAAGCCTGCAGTAAGCTCCCTGGTGCTCCTTGTGTAAGAGCGATCCTGCCATGCCCAGAAATGCGCCTACAGGAGTGTCTCCGGGCGCGTGGCTCCAGGTCAGCAGTTACACTGCCGAGCTCTGTGCAGGTGAGAGGGGTGGCCCCAGACGCTTCCTTGTGGGGAGAGTCTGTAAACTGACCTGAAGTGCAGCACCGCCAGCTCCCAACTCCTCCTCAGGGCACACAGCTCGTCCAGGGCCACAAAGACTGGTTCCAGGGCAACACCATCCACCACAGGGGGGTTCAACTCATGTCAGCCTAGGGTGGCAAAGCTGCTTCCCTCAAGGCCTTCCCAGTAAAATAGAACCAGGTGGCAGCCACAGGACACCTCATCTACCCACATCCTCCCTACAGGCTTCCGGGGGGTCTCGATTCTGACACAACCTGGTACTTGCCTGTCCTGAGACCCTGACCGAGCCACGAGCAAAGGCCTCTCTGACCAAGAAAACAGGTTCTAAATGGATGCACAGAGAGGAGCAAAGGAGGGAGGTCACATCAGGGTAGCCAACTTGCTCGACTAAATGCACCCTACGAGTACAGGGCAGTCGAGGTCAGGCTGCACTAACACCATGTGTACCATTAACTGAGTAACTGGGGAGCCCCATGGTGGCCATGCAGCTTATTCACTCCACCTCAGCAGGCTCAGAGAAGGGGAGAGGCTGTAGACGCTGACTCAGTTTAGTTTACTTCACTAGAGGAAGACACGGAAAAGCATGCAACGAGATACAAGGAAGCTTCTGAAAAACTTTCCATCAACTTAACAAGATCTTCAGGGAAGTACAGGGAGATGAGGAAGCACTGTGGTTGCAA
Organism: Neotragus moschatus; assembly: GCA_006410615.1. NCBI lineage: Eukaryota > Metazoa > Chordata > Mammalia > Artiodactyla > Bovidae > Neotragus > Neotragus moschatus. The sequence goes on along the minus strand of SJYA01001036.1, from coordinate 1,972,816 downwards.
GGCACAGGTCTGGGGACAACTGCTTAGATGGGAACCCTGACTCCACCCCTCACCGACTGTGTTGTCTTAGAAATACTACCACCTCAGCTTCCTCATCTATAAAATAAACAAATAAAAACCCTGGCCCACCGACAGTTGTGAGCATTATGAGAACATCAGATGTAAATGAAAAATAAAAAAACCACAACAATCCTGAGTTAATCATTCAGAGCTATAGGCAGCCTGTGCATGGGACCTAGAAACCACAATCATATACAAAAAGAGGAAAGAAAGGGACAGCAGATCCCTTTGCTCAGAAAAACATTTCTAAGAAATAGAACCATAGTGGCAGCAAAACTGAAACACAAGAGGGAAGTGAAAACACGTGCAAAGAAGGAAAGCAAAAAGTGAGCATTAAGTTGCTGAAAATGTTAGAAACAGTTCTCATCAGGCTTGGAATCAAACTATAGGGTTAGGGAGCCATGATGATGAAACCTCTTGTCACAGCTCTGCTACCAGCCCCTCATCAGCAAAGAAAGTGTCAGCAAAACAGTTCCTCTTCTGCAAGACAACCTGACCTCAGTTCACGGTGCAGCTCCGGAAATGGACAGCACGCCTCCACCGTGTGCTAGGGGCCATGGCTTGTGATTCTAAAAGACACCTGATGCGTACACTGAGTGTGGAGGGAAGAGAGTTCAAGGACTCCTGTAACTGGCTTGCCTCTCGGGATCCTGGTGGCGTGGCCAATGTAGTTGTTTCAGAAGATCCTGGCCCTGGGGGACCTNCGCCTCCACCGTGTGCTAGGGGCCATGGCTTGTGATTCTAAAAGACACCTGATGCGTACACTGAGTGTGGAGGGAAGAGAGTTCAAGGACTCCTGTAACTGGCTTGCCTCTCGGGATCCTGGTGGCGTGGCCAATGTAGTTGTTTCAGAAGATCCTGGCCCTGGGGGACCTATACCTGTCCCAGGGGGAATCACGTCTCCCTGCGAGGAGTCCTGAGAAGCAGTGCCTAATGCTGCCCTGCCAGCAAGCTGTATTTCGCCTGAACCATCCTTCTTAATAGACTTGGGGTAAGAGGAGGGCCTGTGAGCGTCCTGAGCAATGGAACGTCTGGGTGAGCCTGAGGCGACTTCTCGGTGGGTGTTCCCACTTCCCAGGTTGGGCAGCCTCTAGCATGCACACTATATACCACATGTTCTCCAGCCCACTGTCGCGATTACCATTCAGAGCACATGTGCTGTGGATCAGGCGCTGGGACTGTTTGCACACGATATGCTTTATCCTCAAAACAGCACTGAGGTAGATACTGTAATTCTCCCATTTTACAAGTGAGAGTACCAAGGCAACTTTGGGATGACCTTGGCCAGTGGAANCATGTTCTCCAGCCCACTGTCGCGATTACCATTCAGAGCACATGTGCTGTGGATCAGGCGCTGGGACTGTTTGCACACGATATGCTTTATCCTCAAAACAGCACTGAGGTAGATACTGTAATTCTCCCATTTTACAAGTGAGAGTACCAAGGCAACTTTGGGATGACCTTGGCCAGTGGAAGGGCCAGCTATAGGAAAAAAACAAGTGAAAGGCAGGCAAAGAAAGAGAAGAGGGAAAAAGATGCACTAAAAACTAATAAGCCCATAGCAGCTGTGATTCAACATGTGTAGCTACATGCAGGCCTAACACTCAGATATATGCAGCGCAACCTGGCGTGAAGCAGGAAGCAACAGGGAAGGCACAGTGAAGCAAAACGGATGGCGATCACCAGAGGCCAGACTATGAGCAGAGGCAGGCTCTCCCCACCCAGGGACCACAGTGGAAATGGATGAGATCACCAGAGGCCAGACTGTGAGCAGAGGCAGGCTCTCCTCACCCAGAGACCACAGTGGAAATGGATGCCAATCACCAGAGGCCAGACTGTGAGCAGAGGCAGGCTCTCTCCACCCAGGGACCACAGTGTAACAAATGATNAGTTTTCCATATTTGCTGGCATATTGAGTGCAGCACTTTCACAGCATCCTCTTTCAGGATTTGAAATAGCAAATTCATCTTTCTATTTCAAATCCTGAAATATCAATAAGATAACATGGTACATAAATGCTTTAAGAAAAATAAGTCATTTGTGAATAGTTTTTTGCATTCTATTATAAATATAGCCAAAATACAAAAGAGGTTTATCTAAAATTTATTATAAAATTAGGAGACTGGTACACTCATTTTGATACTTAAAGTTCTTCCACTTCTTTGTAAATTAAATAAAATCTAAACATAGCAAAATATTTTTATCCTTTGCTTTTCAGTTGAAATATAACCCCCACAAACTAAAATGAATAAATTTTAAGTGTATAGATACTGGATTTTTAAAAGTAAGTATTTCTGTAGAAATATCAAATATATCAAGAACTAGAATGTTAATGGCCTCCAGCATATTCTCGTTATGACTTAACTCAATTAGTCCTTTCAAAAATATAATTATTCTTCTGATATCTACTGCCTACTGATATCTACCAGCTAGATATCAGTAGATAAATATTATGTAAATAACAGTAGGTAGACATTCTCACACAACCAGTGTTCATTGTTTTTTATGGATTTCTTTTTCACTAAATATTGTCTGTGAGATTCATCTGTGTTGCTGTAGAGTTATAGACTGTAATTCTGAAGTTTTTCATCCTGCTTTACCTGTTTTACCTTAGTGATAATTTTCCTAATTTCTACTTTGGTGAAGATGATGAATAATGCTTCCTTAAATATTCTTGAACTTTGGTAACATATGCAGATTTCTGTGAAGTGTATATATAAATTTTTTAAATATATCTAGGAATTTAATTGATTTATAAGTATAGATATGTTCAACTTTGGTAGGTACTTCTAAACAGTTCAAAGTATAAAAATTTACAGTTTTACCAGAAGTGTGTGTGAGTTTCTGTTACTATATATTCCTACTAACATTTGGCATTGCTATTTTCTGTTTAGTTGTAACCATTCTAATTCTTTTATAATGATATTTTATAAACTTACTTTTGAATAACATCTTAAAGTACCTGCCAGTTCTCATTTTTATTTTATATGTAGTTTAACTGTTCATTATTGATTATTACTTATTTATATGCATTTCTAAGAATCTTTATTTTTATTTCAAATATCTCATTCAAATCTGTGGATTGCCACTTATGGTCTTTCAAAACTGGCTTTTGATGCATTAAGAATTTATTAAATTCAATAAATTTCAATTTATCAGTCTTTTTATAGTAAAGACTGTGTGATATTGGAGTCCATAGTAACATATTCAAATATCACTCCTCTATGTAATGTTGGAGAAAATTTATTGTTTCACCTCTGAGACTGTTATTTATGATCCATCTAGAATTGATTTTGTACATGGTGAATTAGAAATCATCATTTCTAAATATGGTACTGTAATTCTTATACAATTTGTGAAAATGGTTAACATTCCCTCTTCCATATAAACTATTTTTAAATGTAATTCAAGTGATATGGAATGAATACACAGAAGAACTTATTAAAAAGATCTTCATGACCCATATAATCACAAAGGTGTGATCACTCACCTAGAGCCAGAAATCCTGGAATGTGAATTCAGCTGGGCCGTAGGAAACATCACTACAAATAAAGCTAGTGGAGGTGAAGGAATTCCTNTTCAAGTGATATGGAATGAATACACAGAAGAACTTATTAAAAAGATCTTCATGACCCATATAATCACAAAGGTGTGATCACTCACCTAGAGCCAGAAATCCTGGAATGTGAATTCAGCTGGGCCGTAGGAAACATCACTACAAATAAAGCTAGTGGAGGTGAAGGAATTCCTGTTGAGCTATTTCAAATCCTAAAAGATGATGCTGTAAAAGTGCTGCACTCAATATGTCAGCAAATTTGGAAAACTCAGCAGTGGCCACAGGACTGGAAAAGGTCAGTTTTCATTCCAATTCCAAAGAAAGGAAATGCCAAAGAATGCTCAAACTACCACACAATTGCACTCATCTCACATGCTAGCAAAGTAATGCTTAAAATTCTCCAAGCCAGGCTTTAGCAATATGTGAACCATGAATTTCCAGATGTTCAAGCTGGTTTTAGAAAAGGCAGAGGAACCAGAGATCAAATAACCAGCATCTGCTGGTTCATCTAAAAAGCAAGAGAGTTCCAGAAAAATATCTATTTCTCCTTTATTGACTATGTCAAAGCCTTTGACTGTGTGGATCAGAATAAACTGTGGAAAATTTTGAAAGAGATGGGAATACCAGACCAAATGACCTGCATCTTGAGAAATCTGTATGCAGGTCAGGAAGTGACAATTTGAACTGAACATGGAGCAACAGACTGGTTCCAAATAGGAAAAGAAGTACATCAAGGATGTATACTGTCACTCTGCTTATTTAACTTCTATGCAGAGTACATCATGAGAAACGCTGGGCTGGATGAAGTAGAGGCTGGAATGAAGATTGTTGGGAGAAATATCAATAACCTCAGATATGCAAATGACACCACCCTTATGTCAGAAAGTGAAGAGGAAATGAAGAGCCTCTTGATGAAAGTGAGAGTAAAAAATCTTTTTTTAGATTCACATCACTAAGATCATGCCATCCAGTCCCATCACTTCATGGCAAATAGATGGGGAAACAGTGACTGACTCTATTTTTCTAGGCTCCAAAATCATATGCTGATGGTGATTGCAGCCATGAAATGAAAAGACACTTACTCCTTGGAAAGAAAGTTATGACCAAGCTAGGCAGCATATTAAAAAGCAGAGACAATTCTTTGCCAACAATGGTCCATCTTGTCAAGGCAATGTTTTCTTCCAATAGTCATGTATGGATGTGAGAGTTGGACTAAAAAGAAAGCTGAGTGCTGAAGAATTGATGTTTTTGAACTGTGGTGTTGGAGCAGACTCTCCTCAGAGTCTGGACTTGGACTACAAAGAGATCCAGCCAGCCAGCCCATCCTAAAGGAGATCAGTCCTGAGCGTTCATTGGAAGGAGTCATACTGAGACTGAAACTCAAATACTTTGGATACCTAATGAGAAGAGCTGACTCATTTGGAAAGACCCTGATGCCCTAAAATTGAAGGCAGGAGCAGAAGGGAAGACAGATGATGAGATGGTTAGATGGCATCACCAACTCAATGGACATGAGTTTGAGTAATCTCTGGGAGTTGGTGATGGACATGGAAGCCAGGCAGCTGCGGTTCATGGGTTCCAAAGAGTCAGACATGACTGAACGACTCAACTGAACTGAACTGAATGTGACATGGCATTTTTAAGTTCTAGCAATTATATAATTTTTAATTCCATTTAATTCAGAATGAGTCTGAGCAGGTAATGTGATTCAACTCCACCCATCTTTTCTACTTTTTTAATAATTAGTATTCTCTGCCTGGTTTATGTTTGTTCTTTCTGTTATCTATTCATTTTTTCATTGAATTTTATTTGTTGATATGCGTGGTATGATTTTGGATACTTTAAGTGAAAAGTTGTGCAGTCTATGGATAATATTATCATCCTCTAGAAGAGACTTTATTCTTTTTCTGTGATAGAACACAAGCAAATCACCTTGCTTTGACAGTAACTGTGAATGCTTGAAATTTTACTTTGTGAATTTTCTTCTAATATTTCTTCTATATATTCCTTTTAGGGTATAACTCTTTAGAATTATGATATAAACATGGAGTGATTGCAGAGTCTGACTTCCTTTTCAGGACTTTGGCTGTATCGGTTTTCCCCTAGAACTCTGAGACTGCCAGACTCTTAATATAGCTTTTCTTTCTTTTTTTCAGAATATTTAAACTTTTCTTTTTCACTGGGGTATAACCAATTAACAAACAATGTTGTGATAGTTTCAGGTGAACAGCAATGGGACTCAGCCATACATATAAATGTATCCCTTCTCTTCGAAGCTCCCCTCTCACCCAGGCTATCACATAGGATTGAGCAGATTTCCATGTGCTATGAAATAGGTTCTTATGGTTATATATTTAAAATATAGCAGTATGTACATGTACATCCCAAACTCCCTAACTATTCCTTTCCCCTTTTCTTACCCCCAACAGTCCTAAGTTTGTCCTCCAAGCCTGTGAGTCTCTTTCTGTTCTGCAAGTAAGCACATTTGGATCATTTCTTTTTAGATTCCACATATAAAATATGTCATAATTTGCTTTTCTTTCTTACTGGCTGTTTTACTTTGTTGTTCTTAACCTTTCACTCAGGGCATGTCCAATTCAGGAACTGGTAAATGCCCTTTGAGCGATTGTATACAGAAGAGCCAAATCAACTTTGATCCTTCCATTTATCTGCCATCCTCTCCTCTTAATTCCTATGGTATCATAAATTTCAATATCCACTGCGCCAGCTCAGTGGAAACAACACAAGTTCCAGATCTTGTTCTCTCATCAAACTCTACAAGCTAAAGATAATGAAAGCAAATAGTTTTTCAGGAAGACGGCTACTTTGAATTCAGTCTTGGTGAGCATCTATTGATACCTTAGTTGCATTCTGGTACTTTCAATCAATTTGTTTTTTATTCATTTGTTATTTTCATAATTTATAAGACATATCTGTTTCATTGACTAATATGAGGTTATTTATTATAGGTAGGGATGAAACTCAAGGTTAATATTTAGCAAGTTATCTGGATAACAATAAAAAATTAAACATATATGAAATGCAAGTCTTTTGATTCTCTAACACTCACAAGGGGTGAGTAGATTTGCAGAAAGTTCCAAATAGCACATTTTCAATATCAAATTCCTCTAATGTGATACCAAATCATGTCTTATCCCTATGAGTGACATTGATTCCATTTTCAAAATTCTCTGAAATTCATCTCTTGAGGGTTAAAAAGAGGCTCTTCCTTGAGCTTCTTATCTATTCTTTTATTCTATAGAATTCTTTCTCATTCCTTATTATTTTTATTTTCTATTAACATTAATAAATTTATGTAATAAACTTTCTCTGTTCATATTATTCTGTGATCCTTCTCTCTATTCACTGTACCCTGACTGATGCAATCACATAAATAAGGGTTTTGAGGAATATCCAGATGTACATAGCACAGGTATAGCTTCTCTAAATATAGTTTATATCCTTGGACCTCAGAAGACTGATATACAGAGAAGAAAACAAAATATAGGTCAAATATAAATTTGGAACAGTAATATTGATAATGTAGTCTGGATTCTAAGACAGTGACATGCATGCCTACTTATACTCAGATTTCTTGTGATTCAGAACTGTTTAGAATTCAACAAAGGGTGCCACCCTAGTTAGAGTTGTATAACCTAGTCTGTATTGGTCAGTTGACTGCAGAGTCAGGAAATTGAGTAGATAACAGCAATAGAATGAAAAATCAGTGGAATAAAATTTCTGGTGGATATTCTGGAGACATGTTATTAGTATGAAGATTAAAAACTCTAGATTTAGAAAGAGAATCTGAATTCTGAAATTGCATTTAATAATGAAAAGTTGTCAATTTTTACAGCTGCCTAGTCCTAAGTTTCTTACAACTGGGGAAAAAATGTAAGTCAGTTTTGTCATAGATGTGTTTAGGATGTGTATGGTGGAAGGGAAACAGGTAGAAGGATAATACGAACCACAGTAGGGGGCTTCAGCATCATTATCAGCAGCAGCAACATCAGTATCTTCAAATTAATAATAAAAAACTGGTGAAATCGAGCAAAAACTATTTTTCAAGGAACTCTGTGTCTGAGGAGTACATAATCTCTTGATCTTCCAATTTTTTGGAGCCTGAAAAGTCTGAGGGCATGAGGGGAGTCTTTGATTAGGAATCTTGCCTGGAAGACTTTAGGAAATATTGCTATAATCTCTATTTCTCTCAGTATAGTGACCAGAAAAGCAAGTAAAATTCCAACATTTAAAAAAAGGTTTTTCTTAAAATTTTGTTGTTGTTGTTGAAATGTGCTTCTCATAGGGCATTGAACTATTTAAATTATGATTTGTAAGCAGCCCAGAGCCCCATACCTTTAACAATAATATATTTCCTTTTGCTAACACCATGCTCAAAACATTTTGGTAATTGTATTTAGTATGTCACTTAATCAGAAGGAGAAAAAAAAATGTGTTTGACAGGCACATTGGCAATCCAGTTCTTTATTTACTTGGAATAAATGCATTTTAAGTTAACTTGTTGACATTGAGGATTATAATGTGTTAAATATTTTGTGAATATAAGTCAACTTTGTTTTTAGTCCATTCTGTAGAAGAAACTGAAATCCTAACTCATTTGAATGTAGAACCAAATTCATGACAAGGGTGAATTCACCAAACTTCCCTGATGGCTTAGACAGTAAAAAAAATTGGATCTTTCCAACCCAGCCACTGGGTTGGAAAGATCCCCTGAAGGAAGACATGGGAGCCCATGACAGTATTCTTGCCTGGAGAATCCTCATGGACAGAGGAACATGGCAGGCTATGGTCCATGGGGTGGCAGACTCAGACACAACTGAGAGACTGAGCACAATATGACCTTAGCATTTGGTCCTCTGACAACCATTGTCTTCCTGGTAACGTTTTTGCTGGAAACTTTTTCAGTTTAGGTTCCCAAAGTGAAACTAGACACACTGATCTTTTTTTTTTTTTTTTTCAGTCCAATTTATTATGCTCTCCTTATAAGATACCTCAAGCCAAAGATATTAGAAATAGCCACTCCAACAAGGTAGAGAACTGAAACAATATATAAAATAAGTATAATAGGAGGAGAAAACTACAGTGATTATGACTTATAAATAGCTAATATATGAATAAATGTAATGAGATAAATTCAGTGACATAAATAGTAAAGATCATGTGAATTTATATAATATTCAAGAAGAAAACTAATATATAACCTTGTTCATACTCATAAGACATATTTAACCAGTATGATGAATAATCTTATAATTGTATTACATATATTGTACAAACAGTAAAACATTAATTATTGGTTAAAATGATATTGTTGCTGGAATTAAAATTTAATTCTTTTTAATAATAGCTTGGAAAAGAATGCTCAGAGGATTGTGAATTTTTCCTTTCAATTAGAATATTGTCATTTTTATTAACGAAAGATAATTATGTGATAGATGAATAACTCTACTCTTAGAAACTAATTTTCTTTCACAGTTTCATAGAGTTTACTATTATTACTGCTTTTATAACATACAATGCTTTGCATCTTGGAAGATCACCAAACTATTTATTAAGGTGATTATTATCTAAGAATTTAGTAACATTAAATAATATGTATTTTTATATAATACAAGGTTGTGCAAGGTTTAATTTTAAAACAGAGAATTTGGTACAACAAATAAAGGAAAAAAGCAAATGTAAATTAGAGATTTCACTTTCTCCATTAAAAGTAAATTAAGACCTTTAGTAAATGATCATCTATGCTACCCTCCCACACAGCTCAATCCAGCTGCATCTGTGAGTCAGAATATTTTCAACTGCTTTTAATTAGCAGTTTTTAAAAATGTTTCAGAGGTTGTAAATTAAAGAGCACATTGACTAGCAGATTCTGTACTGTTTAGAAAGGAAATGTCCTAGGGAGAACTCCAAATAGTAATAAAGAATCCCAGTAGTAATTAAAGGCAATGATGGGGCATGTATGAGGAAACTGTTTTAAAAGTGATAACTACTAAATTCTCAGACTTGGATGTTCTGAAATTAAGATTTAGATGAAATTAGTTGAATTTATCTCCTATGATTAATAGATTTTTTTTAATCTATCATTTTACTAAAAGCTGTATAAACTGTGGTACTGAGAAAGTGAGGTGATCTGATTATTATAATTTTATGTATGACATAGATTTTTTTTAATTACCAAATTTAGAACAGATGATATTGTTAAGATTTTATTTTACCCACGTGCTGTATTCTATGTTTAGTTGCTCAGTTGTGTCTGCCTCTTTGCAACACAATGGACCATAGCTCTCCAGGCTCCTCTGTTCATGGGGATTCTCCAAGGAGAATACTGTCGTGGGCTGGCATGAGCTGTCATGCCCTCCTCCAGGGGCTCTTTCCAACCATGGGATTGAACCCAGGTCTCCCACATTACAGGTGGATTCTTTGCCTTCTTAGCCACCAAGGAAGCCCATATCATGTAGCAAATACTGTATCTCAAATTATGTACTATGAAAAATAAAACCTGTATTCTTAGACAAGTATTGCAGACAGAAAGTCACATATGGCCATTCAGGTTTTTTTTTTTTTAATTTTCATTTTTTAAGATAATTTACTGTTTTTTAGCAGTTTTAGATTGACAGAATTTGAGAGGAATATATAGAGATTTTCCATGTTCCTCCTGTTCCCATGTATGCAGCCTTCCCTGTTATCAACACCCAACTTCTCCACCAGAGTGGTACTCTGGTTACAATTGATGAAGCTACATTGATGTATTATCATGCAAAGTCCCATAATTTACCCAAAGGTTCACTTTTGATGTTATGCACGGCACAGGTTTAGACAGATGTGTAATTACATGTATCCATTATAATAGTATCATACAGATGATTTTCATTGACCTAAAAATGATCTGTGTGCTCTGCTCGTTCTCTCTAATTATGGTATCTCAAATGCTGGATTTTTTTAAAATTTATTATTATTAAGATAAACTGTGCCTAAGATACTGTCCTGAAACAAAAAATAATTATTCCAAGCCTATCTTCAACTTAAAACAGTTCTTTTTCTCTAAAAATCAGCTGACAAATTAGTCTAAAAAACAGTAGGGTATAGTTCATATAAATACTACTGTATTTATTGATTTGTTAGGCTAACCTATAAAGCTCCTATCTATTTCACATGTGTGTATGTATGAATAAGTTTTTATACATTCATCTACACTTCTCATATCTACACCCCCCAAAATGAAGATTTAAATCAGTTTTATTATATGAATCAAAAAATATTAGAAAAAGATCAAAGTAGAGGCCTTGTTCTTTTGAAGTCAAGAGAACCTTGAAATACTTTGCTTCAGAATATATGATTTTTCTTTTTTTAAATTCTGGAAAGTCACGAACCATGTGATGAGCAAATAAATACACTGATATGTAGCAGCTAAGTCACTATTGAATCATTCCAAACAGAACAGTTAATAAAATGTATTCAGTAGAGGTTTTGTTTTGTTTTGTCTCTATATGTCAATTTACATAGCTATGTTAGTTTTACCTCATTATTAAAAACCGTGTTGGTTTAATATATTTTCTAAAATATCCCTCAGGTATTGAATACGCCCAAATGCAATGCTGCTGCTGCTGTTTAGTTGCTTCAGTCATGTCCGAATCTGTGAGACCCCATAGACGACAACCCACCAGGCTCCCCCGTCCCTGGGATTCTCCAGGCAAGAACACTGGAGTGGGTTGCCATTTCCTTCTCCAATGCATGAAAGGGAAAAGTGAAAGTGAAGTTGCTCAGTCATGTCTGACTCTATCGACCCCATGGATTGCAGCCTACAGGCTCCTCTGTCCATGGGATTTTCCAGGCAAAAGTACTGGAGTGGGGTGCCATTGCCTTCTCTGAATGTAATGCTAGATATTGGCTATAGAGAGATGAAGATAGTATTCCCTCACATGTAAAGGTCAAATAGTTTATAGAAATTCTTGTATGGTTCTGTTATTATACTTTAGAAGGCATAATCATGTTATATTGTTATAGAAATTAAGAATATTGTATTCATTTATTCAATTGAACATAGATATGTAAAGTTTACTTATAGGCAACAAAATATAAATTAAGTCTAACAGCTCTATGCTAATAATAATATCTAGCATAGTGATACTTTTTAGAAAACAGTCCATATATTGATCTTGTTGTAATCCTTGTATCTTGTGGTAATTTAAGGAAGAATTCTGTTTTAATTTATTTCTGTTAGCTATAATGATTATGCTGCTGCAGAATGTAATAAGTGAGATTATTTAAAATATAAAGGATATATAATCATGTTTATTTTATCATGTTAAGAATGAGATAATATACTTATTAAAGACTCAAAACTTCCCAATTAATTTGGCTACTTAATAAAAGCATGCTGAGCAAATGTTGATGAGAGATCAAAGTCTTTTTGAATTTTCACAACTAATTCAAATATGAACTAAAAGGAAAAAGAAATTGGCAGAGGTCAGGATCTGCTCTTTACCCTCTTCTGTTTCTTTAACCATATTTGATTTGAAAGGACATTGGCCTGTTATAGAAGTTGAAGATATCCAGTCTGTTGCTTTTGGCCTTAAAGTTTCCTCATCTGTAAAATTAGAATTAATAACTTAGGGAGTTAGTAATAATGGAATAATTTAATTATATGTGGTACTTAACCTAGTGAGTACCACACAGTAAGAGAGGTATTTTCTAGAATTTATATTTTCTAGTCATTCACATTGATTTTATTCATTTCAATAGGATTAAATGAAATATTTTAGCTTAATACTACCTAAAGATAATTAGAAATGTTTTTCCTAACAGGAATCAAATATTCTGTGGGCACTTAATAATGCATCTTTAACATTATAACATTGATTTAACCATGCAAATAGTTAAGATTTAAGAATAAAATGTTGTTTAGTAGATTGACTGACTGATTCACATATAGATGATACTCTGTTAGCTTTGAAACAGCTCTATTCTCCCTTGGCAGTTTTCTTTGTACTTTGAAATAACTTCCAGACAACCAAATAGTTACAAAGATTAACAGCAGCAACACAATTATTAAAGTAACATTTTTTTTTTTTAATTTTCAAGAATTACTTGAGGGAGAGTTGCTGACATAATGGCCAACCACAGTAAATAAAAAGAACTAACACTGATAGACAAATTACTATTAGCTCAGACTTCAAGTTTTGTTGTGGCCCAGTAAAGTCCTTTAAAATAAAAGGATCCAATCAAGTATAGCATGTTGCATTTATTTTTCATTAATCTCTCAGTTTATTCAAAAAAAGAAAAATATGTATCCCTTGGGTATACAACATATACTTGAGTTCCTGGTGTGAATAGGAGAATTGTTTTTAGGTTAGGCTCAGGGAGCTGAGAAATATAAATTAGCAAAGCAGCTAGGACACATTCTTACATATTCATATGATGAAATAAAAAGAATTCACCATTCATTAATATTGGGAGTATTAATATTCAGGGTGCCATGTCATGAAATATTGGTTGAGGTACACACACACAAAAAGGAAACAAAGGACATTAATAAAATAAAAATAGTTAATATTAATATAATATTTTGAAAATTAAGTTTATCAAAAAAATAATAACTGGTAAAATGCTAAGTTGCTCCTCAAATGTTCACAATAAATCTGAAATACAAGAATGCCATGTAAGACACAATTTTCCAGTGATTTCAGAGGATTTCTATTTCTTCAAATGGCTGATTGTTATATAAGCAATTTTCCAGAATGTGAAATTTAAGTCATTGAAATAGTTTTTCATCTGAATTGTTTTAATGTATAGAAATAGCCTAAATGTAACTTTCATTACTTATAGATGAATCATTAATCTGAATGTGTTAGACAAGCAAAGTGAAGTGAAGTTTCTCAGTCATATCTGACTCTTTACGACCCCATGGACTGCAGCCTACCAGGCTCCTCTGTCCATGGGATTCTCCAGGCAAGCGTGCTGAAGTGGGTTGCCATTTCCTTCTCCAGGGGATCCTCCCAACCCAGGGATAGACTGAGGACAGCAGGTCAGTTAGGCAGTTCTAAATAAAATTATCCCTTTTTTAATAAATGCTATAATTTCTATACTAAAACAGATTTGATGACCTCATATGGAAAGGTTCATGTACTTTAAATTTATAAATATGTGTTTGAATAAGGCCTCAAACAAATTAGATAAATTAACTGATGTTTGAGAAATAAAAAATAAATCTTATCTTTCAATGTTTTCTAGATCTTAATCACTGTTTTGAAATGTCAGAGTTTAGAATTTAGAGTATTTTGTATTACAGATCATATAGCATTTTATTTTTAAATTCTAATAGAATTATTATATTTTTGCTCAGAAAGTCAAAGCCTATTTCAACTATAGAATTGGCTTTTTTTTGGTACTAACATCTTTATTAAAAATGTAGTTTATTAAAAAATAAAGTAATGTATATGAAAATTTAAAGAATTTGAGTGAAAATCTGTTCGAATGGGGCAGCACCAAATCAGAAGTGGTGAGGAGCATTCCTCCCATAGTAGTTAGGGGGACGATATAGATAAAGTATGGAAGCAAAAACAGGGAAATTTTGGCTGCTTATACCTGAAAATCTAGTTGGTTGTTTGTGATTGGTTGTCCGTAATGTTTTGGTTTCATAACCTTGAGGCATTTACAATCTTCGATTTTGGCTTGCTTAACTAGGCTACCACCACATTAGAGCCATCTCAGCCCAATGCCCTCCTGTTTTAATGAACAGTTCTGATCCTTTAGAGGATTTGATATTTCCAACTTTAGGTATAATAAGTTGGTTCCTAGCATTGTTCATTTGAAGAACTTAAATTTTAGATGGCTTGACAAGTCTGTACTAATTGTAATATGAAATCTATGACACTATTTTTCCTTATAAAAACTCAGAAAAATCAGACAAGTGTTTCTTAATTTCCATATGATGAGATACTAAGATTTACATTGCTGGTATTCCTTGAAATTTGAAGAATAAGAAATGCTTTACAGATTAAATACCTGCCATTACTGAATAGGTGAAGAAGCTTTACCAGTAGAGATGTGGGAAAGATTGAGGGAAGTTAGAGAAGGAGGCAATAGAGGATGAGATGGTTGGATGGCATCTTCAACTCAATGGACATGAGTTTGAGCAAACTCCAGAAAATAGTGAAGGACAGGGAAGCCTGACATGTTGCAGTCCATGGGGTGGCAAAGATATGACTGGACTGAGTGACTGAACAACCAATTTGGGATAGAGTCCTAGAGGTAAATGCATCTGTGGATCAAATGGTAATGCATGTACTTTTTGGCACATAATGTAAAATCTCTCTCTGTAGATTTCATCTTTTTTTAATCTCATCAGAAATATGAGAATACTATGAATACCATACTTTTCTAGTCATTTGAGCTTCCCTGGTGGCTAAGACAGTAAAGCATCTGCCTACAATGCGGCAGACCCAGGTTCAATCCCTGGATTGGAAAGATCTCCTGGAGAAGGAAATGACAACCCACTCTAGTATTCTTGCCTGGAAAATCCCATGGATGAGGAACCTAGTAGGCTACAGTCTATGGGGTCACAAAGAGTTGGACACAACTGAAAGACTTCACTTTCACTTTCACTTTTTTCTAGCCATTTACCTACCTTCTTATACAGGCTCAAATTTCAAAGGCTCTGAAATCTATGCTGTGGCTATATTAATATGAATTTTGTAAACAGTCAAGTTAATTGGAAATAGGATGTTCATTTTTCAGAAAGAATTTGCTCTTGACTTTGATTCTGTTTCCAATGATTCTATTTCCAAATCCTCTCTGATGTACTTATCAAATACAGCTAGAAAATAGATTTGAGGCCAAACCACCCAGGTGAAAATTGAATTTGGGGATTAACTATTCAATTGTAGCTCACTTATGCTCAAAAGTAAGCTAACATTCTGAGTTAATTTGTGCCTGAGGTTTTGAGAAAGTAAATCCTCTCCATGCAAATATCCAGCATTTTACTCCAACCAATTTACACTTAGAGTTGACCTCTTTTAATAAGTAATAATAAAAATTCACAAAACAATATTTTTTTAAAATTGAATCAGAAGAAATGTAAATATCTGGACAAGACATCATTATAAAAATTGATTAATTTTATACCAAACAGACATAGAGTAAAATATACATATGTGTGTGTATGTGTTAGAAAAATGGAACAGAGATTTAAATTTAGTTTTAAAATAGCATATCAAGAAATAGTCTTAGCAATCTCAAAGAACACTGGACCTAAAATTGTGGCTGGAAGATAAAAACATAAAATCTTAGGAGACAGTGAAAATTGTAGCTCAGATTTGCTGAACACATCTAATAATGTAAAGTTTTAAACTTTAGGTATACAAAAACACATTAAAAAGATCATACACCATGACCAAGTGGGCTTTATCCCAGGGATGCAAAGATTCTTTAATATCCACAAATCAATCAATGTAATACACCACATTAGCACATTGAAAAATAAAAGCCACATGATTATCTCAATAGATGCAGAGAAAGCCTTTGACAAAATTTAACATCCATTTATGATAAAAACTCCCCAGAAAGCAAGAATAGAAGGAACATACCTCAACATAATAAAAGCTATATATGACAAACCCACAGTNGCAAATCAATCAATGTAATTCACCACATTAACAAATTGAAAAGTAAAAGCCATATGATTATCTCAATAGATGCAGAGAAGGCCTTCGACAAAATTCAACATCCATTTATGATAAAAACTCCCCAGAAAGCAAGAATAGAAGGAACATACCTCAACATAATAAAAGCTATATATGACAAACCCACAGTAAACATTGTCCTTGATGGTGAAAAATTAAAAGCATTTTCCCTAAAGTCAGGAACAAGACAAGAGTGCTCATTTTCACCACTACTATTCAATATAGTTTTGAAAGTTTTATCCACAGCAATCAATGGCACCCCACTCCATTACTATTCCTTGGAAAATCCCTTGGATGGAGAAGTCTGGTAGGCTACAGTCCATGGGGTAGCCAAGAGTTGGACATGACTGAGTGACTTCATTTTCACTTTTCACTTTCATACATTGGAGAAGGAAATGGCAACCCACTCTAGTATTCTTGCCTGGAGAGTCCCAGGGACAGGGAAGCCTGGTGGGCTGCCGTTTATGTTGTCGCACAGAGTCGGACACGACTGAAGTGACTTAGCTTAGCAATCAGAACATAAAAAGAAATAAAAGGAATCCAAATTGGAAAAGAAGAAGTAAAACTCTCACTGTTTGCAGATGACATGATCCTCTACATAGAAAACCCTAAAGACTCCACCAGAAAATTACTAGAGCTAAAGTTAGTTGCAGGATATAAAATCAACATGCAGAAATCCCTTGCATTCCTATACACTAATAATTTGAAAATAAAAAGAGAAATTAAGGAAACAATTCCATTCACCATTGCAACAGAAAGAATTAAATACTTAGGAATATATCTACCCAAAGCAACAAAAGACTTATATAGAAAACTATAAAACACTGGTGAAAGAAACCAGAGAGGACACTAATAGATGGAGAAATATACCATGTTCATGGATTGAAAGAATCAATATAGTGAAAATGAGTATACTACCCAAAGCAATCTATAGATTCAATGCAGTCTCTATCAAGCTACCAATGGTATTTTTCACAGAGCTAGAACAAATAATTTCACAATTTGTATGGAAATACAAAAAAAAACAAAACAAACAAACAAAAAAAAACTCAAATAACCAAAGCAATCTTGAGAACGAAGAATGGAATTGGAGGAATCAACCTGCCTGACTTCAGTCTCCACTACAAAGCCACAGTCATCAAGACAGTATGGTACTGGCACAAAGACAGAAATATAGATCAATGGAACAAAATAGAAAGCCCAGAGATAAATACACACACCTATGGACACCTTATCTTCGACAAAGGAAGCAAGAATATACAATGGATTAAAGACAATCTCTTTAACAAGTGGTGCTGGGAAAACTAATCAACTGCTTATAAAAGAATGAAATTAGACCACTTTCTAACACCATACACAAAAATAAATTCAAAATGGATTAAAGATCTACATGTAAGACCAGAAACTATACAACTCCTAGAGGAGAACATAGGCAAAACACTCTCGACATAAATCACAACAGGATCCTCTATGACCTGCCTCCCAAAATATTGGAAATAAAACCAAAAATAAACAAATGGGACCTAATTAAACTTAAAAGCTTCGCACAACAAAGGAAACTATAAGCAAGGTGAAAAGACAGCCTTCAGAATGGGAGAAAATAATAGCAANAGATTCATGTTGATGTATGGCAAAACCAATACAATATTGTAAATTAATTAACCTCCAATTAAAATAAATATATTTATATTAAAAATAATAAAAAATAAAATTTAGGTAAATAGGGTTTAGAGAAAACACTGATCTATTTGAAGCCATTTATGGGGATAGGACGAACTATGGGAAAAGCAGAGTATAACTGTCTTAACTAAAAGTCTTCTAATGCATAGGCATGCTTATGTTTTGAAGCAAGTCATTTAAAGAGAAATCCTATGGCTTTGTTTGCGTTGTTGTTGTTGTTCAGTTGCTCAGTCACTCAGATGTGTCCAACTGTTTGTGACTCCGTGGACTGCAGCACGCCAGGCCTGCCTATCACTCATTATCTCCTGGAGTTTGCCCAAGTTCTTGTCTACTGCATCGGTGATACCATCCAGCCATCTCATCCTCTGATGCCCTCTTATTCTCATTCAACCCTCTATCTTGCCCTCAGTATTTGTTGATGTTATTATTATTATTTGATTTTAACTTTTTATCGTGATTCCTCAGGAGGTTATGAGTACCACTTTTGTTGTTAACTGCTCATAACAATGAGCTTAAAAACAAAAACACATTCCTGTTTTTTCATTAAATTACTATGTGAAGTCAGTGACTTTCAGGCCATTGCCCTTAAGAATAACTTCTATTTTCCAAAAAAAAAAAAAAAAAGATTTTGTTAGTAAATATCTCCCAGGATTCTATCAGCATGATTTGATTGTATACATTTGATTTTGTTCAAATGTAATCTTTGAGGATAATATGCCACAAGGGATGGAAAACTCTTGGAGATAAAATGGCCGTCCATGGATAAATGTTTTTAGAAAATGAAGGAGAAAGGCAAAAGGTCAACAGATTGAATTAGTACATGTTCGAACTGAAAAGCCAGATCCAAACACAATGTTGAAAGTCCAGTTGAATGGCATAGGCTGAGCTTGCTTGAAGTCATTTTCTGAAGGGAATCTGAAGAAGAAACATCATTGTCCAAATGAGCTGGAAAAAATGCTGGCTCTTTATACTGTCTATTTGACTTTTCCAAGAACAGAAGACAGCAACATTGTCCATAACAAAGAGCACTTGTCTTCTTTACAGAAAGTAAAGGTTTACTGACAGCCAAAGTCAGTCTTGCTGTGAAAATAAATAAAAGCAAATACAGCATCACAATTCAGCCAGGTAAGACAAGTGGAAGGAAAAAAAAAAAAGTGAGAATTCAGAAAAGAAAGCAAGGAGAGAAAAGGAAGCAACCAAAAGGATTATAAGTGAACAAATAACCTTGCTGAAACTCTTTAAAATGTTGATTTACTGAAGTGTAAAGAGAATCTATTAACAGATTTGAGACCACAGGACTCACAAACTTACGTATTAATCTTGGTTCTTTTATGTATGAATAGCTAAGGCCTCTCTGGGTTTAAATACTACACTTATTTATAAAAATAAATAAACCAACAGATAGTATAGTTAAAAGAAGATGAGCTTATAAAGCCTTCCTCCTATAAGACCTAAGGTATAATGAGTGCTTGGTCTATGATTTTTGTAAAGTTGTGTTTGTTTCGCTATCAAAGTGTGTACTCAGTCATCTCTAACTTTCTCTGAGTTCATGGACTATAGCACTCCTGGATCCTCTGTTCATGGACTTTTCCAGGAAAGAATACTGGTTGCCATTCCCTTCTCCGGGGGATCTTCCTGATCCAGGGATCGAACCTGTGTCTCTTGTGTCTCCTGCATTAGCAGGTGGGTTCTTTACTACTAGTACCACCTTGGGAAGCCTTTGTTACCAAGGTACTTAATCAAAATTTAGAAGGACTACACTTTTATAATTTTCTTGACATAATTTGTAGTAAAGTTATGATATAAGTAGTAATTTGTAGTAAAGGTATGATTTTATACAATTTTATCAGTGAACAAAGAGCAATATACAAGTAGCATCCCTGCAGAAAACAAAAACGAAAACATGGCCAATGGAAGTTTTTGGAAGCCAACTTTTTGTCATTGCCACACAGAAAGTTGTATATGGCCACAGTTGTATGGTTGTAGTTCTTGGTAATCCACAAACTGCTTCTTCCTTCTCCCCTTNTCAGTGAACAAAGAGCAATATACAAGTAGCATCCCTGCAGAAAACAAAAACGAAAACATGGCCAATGGAAGTTTTTGGAAGCCAACTTTTTGTCATTGCCACACAGAAAGTTGTATATGGCCACAGTTGTATGGTTGTAGTTCTTGGTAATCCACAAACTGCTTCTTCCTTCTCCCCTTAAACATGTACTGATTACTAACTCTACACCTAAATATAGTTAGAAAAATTAAGTTTATGTTATGTATATTTTACTACAATGAAAACCATACCCCCAAAATATATTGATTCCAGCAAGAATATGTTAAGGAAAAAATATTGAAGTTATGTTATTCACTTGGTTGAAATGGGATATGTTTGTGGGGAGGGCATCCTGGTTTTCTCCAAGATATTGCTTTTACAGGTTGGATATATTTATAAACTTTAACCATTTCTTCAACTAACAATTGGAAACTCTCAGTGCAATAGGATTGCTTACTGACCTTTACAAAATACAGCTGCCCAGAATTCATTCTCAAGAGTTCATTTAAATTACTCTATGGTACAGCCTATTCAACAGGATTGTTCAATTCTAACATGCAGTCAGGATTGAAAACTCTTTCTCTACAATGTAGAATCTTTGAAGGCAGGGACTGCATTTGTCCTGTTTATAAGTATAGCACTTGCGTATTAACTAAGTATCCATAGGCTGAATGAAGGATTGCATAAACAGTAATCTCCTAGTTTATTGTACCTGTACATTTAATCTCTATTACATTTTCTCTGAAGCAGCAATAGTCATGCAGATTCCACAAAATCAGCCAGAAAACATTAAAATAAATTAAACAGAGTCAGTTATCTCTTCTGTTTTCATAATCTCTACCACTAACTACCCCATTGATAAATGTAGTTAAGTTCATATGAACTTTCAACTATTGTACCTCTCTTAGTGTGCAGTTAAACATGTATACATATGCATGTGTCTTTTAAAAAATTACTTATACTTTGTTATTCAGGAAAATAGAATGAAGATATACATAGTGGTTAGACTTTTTCCACTTAAACATTTGCCTTTTTTTTTTTTCAAAATATCACATCACAAGTACTAACTCATTCTTCTATACAGAGCTAAATCATATTTTCACAGTATCTGTTCCCTAAGCTGTTTAACCATATTTTCTCCATTCACTTTTCTTCCTTTCTCTTCTGCACACACTCCAGTATTACTTTGGCTTCCATCATACCAGAAAAGCCAGTGTTAAATTGTTAGCATCATTTTCCGAATATATGTAACATTTTATCAAGTCTTCAATCCTTTCTTATTTTAACTTTTTTTTTTTTTTTTTGCCTCTTAGATCTCACTCTCTCTCAATTTCCTATTTAACTGTTGCTGCAACATTTGTAGGTAGTACCTTATCTTCTCTAGCTGTAAGTTAGTAACTAAGCCCCAAAGGCTTTTCTCTTTTATATACACTCATTGTCTTATTTCATCTAGCACCAGGGCTTTTAAGATGCCCTGTAGACCATCTATCTATTGTGGTCTACTGATATCTCTAATTTTGCATTCAATAGGCCTCTTACACTTAATGTGCCCAAATTAGGACTTTGGATTTTCCATTGTTTTCCATTAGCTTTTCCAGTTCAGCAAATGGCAACTCTGTTTCAAAGTTCTCAGGCAAAAATCCCTTAAGTTGTCCATGAATTTCCACTTTATTTTATATCATGCAACAATTCATTGACAAATTCTGATCTTACCTTAGAAACCTATCCAAAATATAATCAGTTTTTAACCACTTCATAGTCAAAGACAACACTTTTTTTCACATGGAATATGTCATACCCCAGTCATTTTCCCTGCTTCCGTCGGTCTCCTTAAATCTCTATACAGCAGCAGCAGTGATACTTTGAAAATATTAATTAGGTCACATCATATTTTACCCAGGTCTCATCTTCCTTCAAGATCTTCCCTGTAACTCAGATGGTAAAGAATCTGCCTGAAATGCAGGAGACCTGGGTTCAATCCCTGGGTCAGGAAGATCCTTTAGAGAAGGGACTGGCAATCCACTCCAGTATTCTTGCCTGGATAATCCCATGGGTAGAGGAGCCTGACAGGCTACAGTTTGTGGAGTCACAAAGAGTCAGACACGACTAAGCGACTAACCTACCCACAACATCTTCCTTCACTCACTGAAATCCTGTCCCTACGTACGTGTGACTCCTGTCTCCCACCACCCCAACACACAGACCATTACTCCTCAAATTTCGCTTTCATTGTCATTTCTTCTATTCCTGTCCCACCTCTTTTCTTCGGCTTCAGAGACATCAAACATATTCTAGCCTCTGGGCGTTTAGAATTTCCATTTAGCTGATATAATTCTTGGGTAGATATTTGTAAGGCCTGATCTGTCATTTCATTTAGGTCTTAGCTCAAATATCACCTAATTAGAGAGGTTTTCCCTGATATTTCTAAACTAAGATTATCAGAATTTGTTGCACTTTACCTGGCCTCATTTCTTTTAACCTTTACCATACAGTTGCTGAATAAATGAATTATGGTTGTTACCAATATCTTCCTACATAAAATGCTATGTCAGTCACCTTACATTCATAGTTCTTTATATATTGGGGCTGTTAAAAATGGGGGACTTCTCTGGTGGCTCAGTCAGTAAAGAACCAGTCTGCATTGCAAGAGACCTGGGTTCGATCTATGGTTCAGGATCTGGAGTAGAATGATAAAAAATGACAGTAATCTGAGGGATTTATCAGATTTCTTTTAAAGAAATAGTGTAGTTTTGTATTCAATGTGTGTTATATATTTACCTTGCATAATCACCTGTACTGAAGTTTGCTGATTAGCTGTTTCTTTCTCTCTCTTTTCTCTCTACTCTTTCCCTCCCTCTCTTCCTCCCTCCCCTGCCTTTTTTCCTTATAACTACAAATTCTTTTAAAAATGGGGAAATGTAATTTCTTCCTCTTGATTGTGGGTTGGCTGTATATAATATCTTGCTTCCTATAAATAGAATAAAGTGGAGAAAATGATATACATACTTAGAAGAGTTCTGGATATGTGTGTGTGTATATTAGCATGTATATACAACTATATATTTATACCTAAATACAAACAAATATTCTTATACGTCTGTAGTTCAATATTTTTTATAGTAACCTCTTCAGTTTTTAAAATTAGACCTTATTTGAATGTATATATACAAATAATTTTGGGTTTAATATTTTTACAGTTTTAGTCTCATTGTATCATATAACTATGAAATATTTTAATATTTCATAACTTAAACTGTTTATATTGAATTTGTAAGCATTTTTGTTTTTTTAAATTTTCTTCAGTTTTGACGGCTTATAAACCTCTCTTAATGTAGTTTATTTCACCTTATTTTAAAGTAGATGTTATGTTATCTAAGGAAGTTTCAATGTTCTGGGATCCCTATGTACCTTTATAGACACATATCTCTCACAAGCACTAGGGAAATCTTTTAGACATATTTTTTTCTAGGAATTTTGTAAACATCACATGTTCCATTTGTCTAACGAGATACAGAGAATCATGCACACAGATGGCAATGAGACTGACTTGAGAATCGTAGTTAACAGTTCAAATATTCTCCATTTTTTTTCAAAATTAAAGTAAAAGTAAAAAGTAAATTTATTAAATTCGGATTGCTCTACTTTATGAAAGGAAATACTATCAAACATCCTCTAGACTCCCAATTTGGCTTCTAAGTACAGACCATGTTTCAGGAAGAAAAGTACTGACTAAATACAAATAACGAGGATTTAGAACAAATGTTCATTATCAACAAGGAATCTTTTTATTGATTCAGCTTCTGTTTCTTTCACCTACCTTTTTCACTGGTGGCTGCACGCTCTGTTCATGGCTTCATCTGGTTACCTTCTTTTCATAGAAGTCTTGTAGGAGGCCCATTGTAACCATAAAACGACTTCAAAATCTTATTATTTTCTTAGTTTTTCACCCTGTCCTAAGAGGGGATAAGAATATTTAGAAGAATATAGTTTGATGAAGGCACCACTTTTTGTTTGATAGATTTACTCTGTAGCAACGACTTTTATCTTCATGAAAGATAGGTGTTTGGGAGAAAGTAATACATTTTTTCCCTTTAGATCTTTATTCCTTCAGTTATTTCTAAAACATATCTTATGTTTTACATGATATAGTATGCTGGGAGCCAGCATGGGAATCCCACCCATGATACGGTCACGTGGCAGAAATCCGATGGGCAAGGCGATTTGGATTTCAGTGGTTCCCCCTGAGTTTCCCTGAGCATCTACACCCCCAAAATAAGGAAACCAGAATATGCCTGCTGCCAGGAGCCAGCTTGGGAATCCCACCCGTGACAAGGTCATGTGGCAGACTCGATGGGCATGGACGATTCGAGTCTCAGAGTTTCCCCTTGGTATTTCCTGAGCATGTACCCAAAAATAAGAATCTGCCTGACATTGTACATTTTCTAATTCTTCTGACATTCTCTGGAAAAAGTTAATTCAGGCTTTAGTCTTCTGCATTTGAAAGGAGTGTTTCAGCTCAACCCCCTCTGATAATGCTCTACTTAAAATGCTCTCATTTGCCTAACAGGTTCCCCGGACCTTTTGCAGCTTGTAAATTGCTTACAGGCTCCAGCTGCGAAGGGCACAAAGCTTAAGTATTTTAAAGTCACAGAGCCTTTTCTAAGAGCTAAAAATCCTATTGGTGACAGGATTTCACTGTTGACTCAATGACTGCTGCCAGACCTCCTTATTCCTTGTCTTTTGGACACCTGGGAAGATGTTAATCAATGTAAACGGGATATGGAAAAATATATACAGTAGTTTTGATGTTAGCAATACTAGACTTTTGAGTTAATTACTTTTCCTTTGTTATAAATCACTCTACTCCTCTTGTTACAAATTGCTCGGTAAGAATGTAACTTTATTTAGTGCTTTCTGAGAATGGCACCAGACACTTTAACACAAATAAGCCTTCTGGTTAAAAAACCCTTGTCAGAAAAGAACCATAAGATGTTAATTGGCCCTTTTGGCCTGAAGATGATGTAAATCACCTAAGACTTGTGTATACAACTAGGTATGCAGAGAGAAAAGCCTGGTTTTGATAAGAGTCTAGGCTGCTAACACTGCGTAATTTTGTATTACCCCTTGATCTCTATGTATCAAAAAAGGTATAAAAGGCTTTGAAGGACAATAGGGGCTGGGGCCAGTTGCTGGACTGGCTTCCCCCTGTGTCTCCCTATTATTCTAATTTCTGGCTGAATTCCCATCTGGGGCATCGAGGGTCGCCATGTCTACTTACTTGCCCTGGTTTTTAAGATCCACGCGAGGGGGTGCCCAAGGTGGGGCGCCCCCTGATATTCAAGAGAATGCCGGCGGCCCACGTAGATGGTGCAAACCTCTTGTTTTGAGGTTTTATTGGCTTTCCAGGTAAACCAAGTTATTCAGCCTCTTTTCTCCACTTAATTTTCCTACTATACTATTATTTCCTAATCTTATATTTCTGAATAAATAAATTTTTCCTCTCCAACTCCATCCTCGCTTCGAATTCCTTGGATCCACCAGGGCTGGACCCCGGCAATAGTAAATGTCTTAAACTAATCTTTGTAGCTTATCAATATATCCCGTATTATAGTCATGCAGTATATTTCTATCATTTGTATTTCATGAATATACTAGGAATATAAATATGTTTTTATCCTACTTAATGCATATGTATTTGGAATATGCATATGTATTTTGTCATAGATGATTTAATAATTTATATTCATGTTACTTTGTCAAATTATATATATAATTAAATTCATAATTATATAACTCTCCCACCACCCCAGTCACCACCAACAGAACTGCAAATGAGAATGCCAAAGTTTCTTCTACTTCTTTACTCTACGTTAACTGGGTAGAGGAAAGTCATACTTTGTTAATCAAGTTCCTGAAATGCAGACTAGAAAACAGTCTTATGAGTTACAGCAGTCTTATGGGTTAATAGATTGAAAGGTAAAAGTCATAACATGTAAAAATTTATTTCATCTCTTTTTATGATCTCTTACTCTTTTAGAGCCTTAAGTATAGGGCAGGCCCATTTATTTTCTCATGTGGAAGACAGAATGTCTTATTCTGTCTGCTTTGTTCTGAATCTCTTACATTTAACTGTCAAAGTGCTAAGCTGTTTTTTCATAAAATATTAAGTCCTTGTTATTTCCATTTAAGGTTTCCTCTTTCTTTACAATAGATGGAAAAATGAAGATAGGTTTGGAAACTGCTGTACTTTACTTTGTCAAGATGTCACTGGACTCCCCTTGCTTCTGTTTTCCTTAT
The DNA here is from genome assembly GCA_006410615.1 of Neotragus moschatus. NCBI lineage: Eukaryota > Metazoa > Chordata > Mammalia > Artiodactyla > Bovidae > Neotragus > Neotragus moschatus. Next base: position 1,946,478 of record SJYA01001036.1, on the reverse strand, counting down.
TTGATTTGTTGACTGTTCCAGCCCTGGGATAGTTTCAAAGAAAGGTGAGAGATAGATGAGAGTTGGATTACAGTCAAACAACTTCTATCAAATGGAACCTGAGTCATAATTCACTTAAGCCATTTTTGTGTCTTAGGACCCAAGCTCCAATAGAAATAGTGTTGACCCTTGAACAAAAGATGCTTAAACTTTGGGAGTCCACTTTCTGAAGATTATTTTTCAGTAAATACTGTAGTATTACATGATCTGCAGGTGGTTGAATCTGCTGGTAAGGAACATCAGATGCAGAAGTCCAATTGTGAAGTTATGCAAGAGTTTTCAACTGCAGGGAGTTGGAACCCCTAGTCTTCCTTATTTTTACAAAGGTCAACTGTATTTTATTTTACTTCAACTTCTTCCTCTAGAATTGAATAATCTGATTTTAGTTCCATTCCAATTTTGTTTAAAAAGAAGAATAAAATTTACTTATGATGACACATAAGCGTGGTTATGCTGTATGTTCTCTTATGTGTATACACAAATGTGTATTTATACAAAAGTTTCATTGTGGGTGTGAAATAGTAAAAGAATTATATAATCAAAATTAAAATTGAAGTTATTTATCTCTATGCATCTGAAATTTGATTCTAGATATTCCAATCAGTAATACCAGTCATACTGCCACCTCATCTGTAAATAAAAATGTAAAATTTTCTACAACTAGTTGATATTAACTCTTTTAAAGCAGGAAGAAATTACTCAAATTGCATTATCAGCACTTGAGGAACTCATTAAACATCTTAAGCATGTTTCCTATAAAATAAAGATCTCTCTTTGTTATTATCCAACATGTAAGCACTGTTATAAAAAATAAATCTCTCAGCAGTTTTCTAGTCAAAGCAGAATATGCTGAATCTTTCAGTTAAAACAAGCATCCTGTTGTAATATCTTATTTGTATCTATTTTTATATAGACTTCCCAGGTGGCACAATGTTAAAGAATCTACCTGCCACTGCAGGAAATGAAAGAGACACAGCTTCAATTCCTGGATTGAGAAGTTACCCTAGAGCAGGAAATGGCAACCCACTCCAGTATTCTGGTCTGAAGAATCCCATGTACGGAGGAGCCTGGTAGGTGGCAGTTCATAGGGTTGCACAGTTGGACATTACTCAATTGACTTAGCATGAATTCTTTATATATTTAAATTTAGGTATTTTAAAACTAATAGTGATATATGTACTTTATTTTCTGCATTCTTTTATATGTGAACAGTTTTTATTTTTATTAAACTGATACTGAAGTATAACATATAACAAGAAAAATTCACAAATTATAAGTGTACATTGATTCATTTTCAAAATCTGAGGATGCCCATGATTATAAAAGTATCAGAACTGAAAAATTCTCAGAAATCCCCAGCAGTCTGTGGGCCACAGTTTGGGAACTGTTATCACACAGGATGAACAGAGTCTGTTCTGGAAATTGAGCTCCAGAGCCAGTATTCTTGACCACCATTATATTGATTTAAAAAGCAGAGACGTTATTTTGCCAACAAAGATTCGTATAGTCTAGCTATTCCTAAAGCTATGGCTTTTCCAACAGTCGTGTATGGATGTGAGAGTTGTATCATAAAGGAGGCAGAGTGCAGAAGAATTTATGCTTTCAAATTGTGGTGCTGGAGATGAAGACTCTTGAGAGTCCCTAGGACAGCAAGAAGATCAAACCAGTCAATCCCAAAGGAGATCGGACTTGAGTATTCATTGGAAGAACTGAGCTGAAGCTCCAATACCTTGGCCACCCAATATGAAGAGCAAACTCATTAGAAAAGACCCTGATTTTGAGAAAGACTTGAAGGCAGTAGGAGAAGGGGCCAACAGAGGACCAGATAGTTGCATGGCATCACTGACTCCATGGTCATGAGTTTGAGCAAACTCTGGTAGATAGTAAAGGACAGGGAAATCTGGCATGCTGCAATCCCCATGGGGTTGCAAAGAGCTGGACACAACTGAGCAACAGTTTATTGGGTCTATAGTTTACCTTTAAGGATTTAACTGCAGTACCACCTATAACTCAGTTTTTAAATTAAGAAGTCAGTGAATTCATCTTTGATCAACATTTAGAAAAACCTCCTTGACTCCAGGAACATTTAGAAGTATGTCCATAGATATCAACATCTCCCTTCATATTAGTAACTAAAAATAAGAAGGAAACTGACAACCATTGTATTAAACATAGGAAATCCATTAAAAGTACCAAACTTTGCACAAAGATGAAGCTTGAAAATTGGAAGAAAGGCTAAATTTATTCATAGGACAATATAAGACAACCTTAAGTAAAACAGCTTTACTGAGAGAATCTTGAGAAATCATGCTAAAGATCTTTTAAAAGATATGTCCTAAAAAAAAAAAAAATCAATTATCTTAGAAAAAATAACAGTAAGGTCGGGACCTACTCAGCAGTGATTTTCTTTATATAAAGAGGACTCTAGCTGCTATATAGAAATTAGTTTATTGGAGATTGGACTAAAACATATAAATTCTAATAAACTGCTGTCACAGAAACTCAGGCTAGAGAAGATGATAGGGATTGGGATAGGAGGAGTGCAGGTGAAAAAGAATTCCAGAGGTCTTTCAGATGTAGATTTGTCCCAGCTTTGCATATACTGTGAACAGAGATTTAGAGCAAATCACCAAGTGTGATACTTAGAATTATGACAGAGAAAAATGAGAATATGAAAGGAAAAGCATCTTAAAGGAAAATGATAATTTTCTGTACATGTTAAGTTTAATGTCTTTGGTCCGTCTAAGTATTGGGCCTATTAATCAGCTGAAAAAGAAAATGTGTCAGGGAAAGAGACCTGAGTGAAAGATATTCAAGGAAAATATAAATGTTTTCTAACAGCTTTTCCGACTAAGGTCCATCTAGTAAAGGCTATGGTTTTTCCAGTAATCATGTATGGATGCGAGAGTTGGACTGTGAAGAAGGCTGAGAGCCGAAGAATTGATTCTTTTGAACTGTGGTGTTGGAGAAGACTCTTGAGAGTTCCTTGGACTGCAAGGAGATCCAACCAGTCCATTCTGAAGGAGATCGGCCCTGGGATTTCTTTGGAAGGAATGATGCTAAAGCTGAAGCTCCAGTACTTTGGCCACCTCATGCGAAGAGTTGACTCATTGGAAAAGACTCTGATGCTGGGAGGAATTGGAGGCAGGAAGAGAAAGGGACGACTGAGGATGAGATGGCTGGATGGCATCACTGACTCGATGGATGTGATCTGAGTGAACTCCAGGAGTTGGTGATGAACAGGGAGGCCTGGCGTGCTGCGATTCATGGGGTCGCAAAGAGTCGGACATGACTGAGCGACTGAACTGAACTGAACTGAAGAAATAGAGGGATAAGATGAGACAGCCTGATTACATTGTGTAAAATGAGAAAAGGTAAAGAATGCTGGAAAGTGAAAATATGAAAAGTTATTTGAGGGATAAGAAAAAATGAACATTATTAGTATAAATTAAATACCAGGAAACTTCTACTTGGAAAAGCACAAAACTGGCATGAGAAGTAAGTAGCTTGAGCCACAAAATGATGCTAAGAATGCTTAAAGAAGAAAAAGCAAACAGCAAAAAAAAAAGTGGAGTCAAATTAAAAAATATGTATATTTGCTACATAAACCTTCCTAAGGATTTCATTTTTTTCCTGCAGAGGGAAATCAGAGAGTCTCTGTATTATATTCAGTATCTGTAGTTTGCATATAGAAATGAGCTGTATATTCCTATAAAAAATTACATGTATGATTTGCTTTTATATTATTAAGCAAAAAAATCACTGTATGTGACAAAATCTGTCACATAAGCACCATATATCTGTTATACACACACATACACACACACACACACACACACACTCAGCAATTTCCTTTAAAATCCAGGTGTTCAGATTATACATATTTGTTAATTCTTAGGGTACTATTGAGATTAACCTCATTTCTATTATGTATTTTATAGTTTTATATATTGTTTTGCTTATTTCAGAGATATTAAGGTACTGTAACATAATCAGTAAATGATGCTATAGTTCTATTTCATGCCCTTTTTCAGATGATGCTGACATATTTAAAGAAAAAACAAAAGATAAGCTAGTTGGCAACAAACTGGGACAGACTCAAAAGATTATCTTTCTTCTTCCATTATTCACAAATGGGGCAATTTTCTCATCTTCCCTCATTATGAGTTTTGGAGAAATAAAATTGCATAGCAGTAGAAAGTTTTCCTTAGATACAAGTCTTGTTGCTAGGGACAGTCAAGTTTGTAACCTCTTGTAACCTTGGTGACAGATAATAATGTACTTTGTGCTCTTCAGTTTTAAAAATATTTCCTCTTATACAATATGCAGTTCTTTACTTGGCTCCAAGTACTTGGACTTGTCCAAAATTTATGTAAAGATGCATATCATAAAAATATATAGATGGAGACATAAAATCTTAGATTATGCACAGTCAACTTATGTTTCCCCACATTTCTCCCTCACACTCAAAGAGAATCAAGAAACCTCTGTTGTGCATGGGCACGGTTTCAGATCTTTCCAAGTAACAACACAGGCATCAAACACATTAAGCTGGCTTTGATATGAAAGTGAGTCCTAAATGATGTTTTTACTTTATTACAAATTGTAATGGAGATATAAGCACTGTCTCTTCATTGTAATGGAGATATAAAGCAAAGGAGAAAAGGAAAGATATAAGCATCTGAATGCAGGGTTCCAAAGAATAGCAAGAAGAGATAAGAAAGC
>SJYA01001036.1:1909049-1936950 GCA_006410615.1 Neotragus moschatus | reverse complement strand
CCAGTTCTAACTGTTGCTTCCTGACCTGCATACAGATTTCTCAAGAGGCAAGTCAGGTGGTCTGGTATTCCCATCTCTCTCAGAATTTTCCACAGTTTATTGTGATCCACACAGTCAAAGGCTTTGGCATAGTAAAAGCAGAAATAGATGTTTTTCTGGAACTCTCTTGCTTTTTCCATGATCCAGCAGATGTTGGCAATTTGATCTCTGGTTCCTCTGCCTTTTCTAAAACCAACTTGAACATCAGGAAGTTCATGGTTCACGTATTGCTGAAACCTGGCTTGGAGAATTTTAACCATTACTTTACTAGCATGTTAGATGAGTGCAATTGTGCAGTAGTTTGAACATTCTTTGGCATTGCCTTTCTTTGGGATTGGAATGAAAACTGACCTTTTCCAGTCCTGTGGCCACTGCTGAGTTTTCCAAATTTGTTGGCATATTGAGTACAGCACTTTCACAGCATCATCTTTCAGGGTCTGAAACAGCTCAACTGAAACTCCATCACCTCCACTAGCTTTCTTTGTAGTGATCCTTTTTTTTTTCTTCCCAACTTCATTTATTTTTTAAATTTTTATTTTTTAGTTTGTTTTCTTTTACAGTACTGTATTTGTTTTGCTATACATTGATGTGAATCAGCCATGAGTGCACATGAGTTCCCAATCCTGAACCCCCTCCCCCCTCCCGCCCCACACCATCTCTCTGGTTCATCCCCATGCACCAGTCCCAAGCATCCTGCATCCTGCATTGAACCTAGACTGGTGATCTGTTTCACTTATGATATCATACATGTTACAATACCACTCTCCCAAATCATCCCACCCTCTCCCTCTCCCACAGAGTCCAAAAGGCCCTTTCTAAGGCCCTCTTGACTTCACATTTCAGGATGTCTGTCTCTAGATGAGGGATTACACCATCGTCATTATCCAAGTCATGAAGATATTTTTTGTACAGTTCCTATGTGTATTTTTGCCATCTCTTCTTACTATCTTCTGCTTCTGTTAGGTGATTTTGGAGCCCCCAAAAAACAATGTCTGCCACTGTTTCCCCATCTATTTGCCATGATATGATGGGACCAGATACCATGATCTTAGTTTTCTGAATGTTGAATTTTAAGCCAACTGTTTCACTCTCTTCTTTCACTTTCATCATGAAGCTTTTTAGTTCTTTTTTGCTTTCTGCCATAAGGGTGGTGTCGTATGCATATCTGAGGTTATTGATATTTCTCCTGGAAATCTTGATTCCAGCTTCTTTCAAATTACGCATAAGTGTCATTTTCTCACAGAGACCCCACCTTAAGCTTTCTATTTCAAACTGAGACCTGTACTCCCCTTATGTATTGATGTGGGTGATTCTGCTTACTTTTGCTCCATTTTTTCCTTCAGTAACATTGTGACCTTTTAGTTTGCTATACTATACAGTTTACTGTTTATTATGTTTCTTATGTAATCTCTGTAGGGCAAGAGGTTGTTTTCTTTTTCTTTTTTTTAATCTGTTTTGCTCAGTGATGCCTTTCAAGAGCCCAGAACAGTGATTCTGGCATCAAATAAATAAGTAAATGAATGAATGATAATCTAGCATCTGTGTCTTGATTCCTTTCCAAAAATGAGATTTTATTTGTATGGTCTTGGTTGAATTTTGATAACAGAGGATAAACCAGATGGTCAGAATGCTCATGAGCTGTGAGAGGCACTTATTGCTATATATTGTTAGATTGAGATATGAACTGATGCTTATACTATAGCATTTTGATGTGGTCAGGGTGAATTCTAGAATCTAAATAATATATTACTTTATAGGAATATGCCTTTAACAGTTTTCATTGATAATTTATAACCTTTTTACACTCCTTGGTAGCTCAGATGGTAAAGAATCAGCCTGCAAAACATGAGACCTGGGTTTGATCCTTGGATCAGTAAGATCTCCTAGAGAAGGGCATGGCAATGCACTCCAGTATTCTTGCCTGCAGAACTCCTTTGACAGAGGGCCTGATGGACTAAAATCTATGGGGTCACAAAGAGTCTGACATGACTGAGCAACTAACACTTTTTTTTTTCCACTTCCAATTTTAGGACTATTGGCTAATTATGAAAATATTTTAAAATTTTTATTTAACTATACTTGTAACTTCCAGAATTTCAATAAAAATAGAATCATTGAAAAATAAATCTAAAAGTATATTAATGAAGTAATGGAAACATCTTTTATGTTATATGATATTAGAAATGACACACACACCACACATAAATACACACAAATTATAGCTGCATATGAGGATTATATCTGAAGAAAGTATATTGAAAATAAGTAGACTATCAGAAGTATATCATTTAAATCATTTGAAGATAAGTTCTACCATAACAGATCTTACATTAGTAATATACTTGGAAAATTTCCTTTAGAAGTTGAATTGAGCCTTTAACAGTATTATGTTATATATTTTCTGATAATTTATACTTTCACATTAAACAATAAAGTATCTGTGTTCTGCATTTGTAACTTTTAATACATAAGAATCAGAGAAGTACACTTCAGTTCAGTTCAGTTGCTCAATTGTGTTTGACTAATTGCGACCTATGGACTGCATCACGAAAGGCCTCCTTGTCCATCACCAACTCCTGGAGTTTACTCAAACTCATGTCCATTGAGTAGGTGATAGCATCCAACCATCTTATCCTCTGTCATCCTCTTCTCCTCACACTTTCAATCTTTCCCAGCATCAGAGTCTTTTAAAAATGAGTCACCTCTTCTCATCAGGTGGCCAAAGTATTTGAATTTCAGCTTTAGCGTCAGTCTTTCCAATGAATATTCAGGACTCATTTCCCTTAGGATGCACTGGTTGGATATCCTTGCTGTCCAATGGACTCTCAAGAGTCTTCTCCAACACCCCAGTTCAAAAGCATCAATTCTTCAGAGCTCAGTGTTCTTTAGAGTACAACTTTCACATCCATACAGGACTACTGGAAAACCGTAGCTTTGACTAGACAGACCTTTGCTGGCAAAGTAATGTCTCTGCTTTTTAATATCTTGACTAGTTTGGTCATAATGTTTCTGCCAAGGAGTGTCTTTTAATGTCATGGCTGTAGTCAATAATCTACAGTGATTTTGGAGTCACAAAAAATAAAGTTTGTCACTATTTCCACTGTTTCCCCATGGGTCCCCATTGGTCCGCATGGAACCAGATGCCATGATCTTAGTTTTCTGAATGTTGAGTTTTAAGCCAACTTTTTCACTCTCTTCTTTCACTTTCATCAAGAGGTTGTTTAGTTTTTCTTCATTTTCTGCCATAAGGGTGATGTCTTTAGCATATAAGGTGTTATTGATATTTCCACCAGCAATCTTGATTCCAGCTTGTGCTTCAGCCCAGGTTTCTCATAATGTACTCTGCATATAATGTAAATAAACAATGTCACAATATACAACATTAATGTGCTCCTTTCACAATTTGGAACCAGTCTGTTCCATATCCAGTTCTTTTTTGTTTGTTTGTTTGTTTTTGTTGTTGTTGTTTTATTTTTTTTTTNATTTTTCACTCTCTTCTTTCACTTTCATCAAGAGGTTGTTTAGTTTTTCTTCATTTTCTGCCATAAGGGTGATGTCTTTAGCATATAAGGTGTTATTGATATTTCCACCAGCAATCTTGATTCCAGCTTGTGCTTCAGCCCAGGTTTCTCATAATGTACTCTGCATATAATGTAAATAAACAATGTCACAATATACAACATTAATGTGCTCCTTTCACAATTTGGAACCAGTCTGTTCCATATCCAGTTCTTTTTTGTTTGTTTGTTTGTTTTTGTTGTTGTTGTTTTATTTTTTTTTTTCCTTTACAATATTGTATTGGTTTTTCCATACATCAACATGAATCTGCCATGGGTGTACACGTGTTCCCAATCCTGAATCCCCCTCCCACTTCCCTCTCCATACCATCTCTCTGGGTCGTCCCAGTGCATCAGCACCAAGCATCCTGTATCCTTCATCAAACCTGGACTGGTGATTCATTTCTTATATGATATTATACATGTTTCAATGCCATTCTCCCATATCATCCCACCCTCTCCCTCTCCCACTGAGTCCAAAGGACTGTTCGATACATCTGTCTCTTTTGCTGTCTGGCATTCAGGGTTATCATTACCATCTTTTTCAATTCCATATATATGCATTAGTTTCATGTCCAGTTCTAACTATTGCTTCCTGACCTGCATACTGATTTCTCAAGAGGCAGGTCAGGTGGTCTGGTATTCCTATCTTTTCAATAATTTTCCACAGCTTGTTGTTATCCACACAGTTAAAGGCTTTGACATAGTCAATAAAGCAGAAATATATGTTTTTTTCTGAAATTCTCTTTTTTTTTTTTTTCAATGATCCAGTGAATGTTGGCAATTTGATCTCTGGTTCCTCTGCCTTTACTAAACCCAGCTTGAACACCAAGAAGTTCATGGTTCAGGTACTGTTGAAGCCCGGCTTGGACAATTTTGAACATTACTAGCATGTGAGATGAGTGCAGTTGTGTGGTAGTCTGAGCATTCTTTGATATTGCCTTTATTTGGGATTAGAATGAAAAGTGGCCTTTTCCATTCCTGTGGCCACTACAGAGTTTTCCAAATTTGGTGGCATATTGAGTGTAGCACAATTATGAATCGTCTTTTAGGATTTGAAACAGCTCATCAGGAATTCCATCACCTCCACTGTCTTTATTCAAAGTAATGCTTCTTAAGGTTCACTTGACTTCACATTCCAAGATGTCTGGTTCCAGGTGAGTGGTCACATCATCATGACTATCTGGGACATGAAGATCTTTTTTGTATAGTTCTTCTATGTATTCTTGCCACCTCTTAATATCTTCTGCTTCTGTTAGGTCCATACCATTTCTGTCCTTTTTTGTGCCCATCTTTGCATAAAATGTTCCTTTGGTATCACTGATTTTCTTCAAGAGATCTCTTGTCTTTCCTATTCTAGGTTTTCCTCTTTGCACTGTAAGGAAGGCTTTCTTATCTCCCCTTGCTATTCTTTGGAACTCTGTGTTCAAATTGTTATATCCTTACTTTTCTCCTTTGCTTTTTACTTCTCACCTTTTCACAGATAATTTTAAGGCCTCCTCAGAAAAAGCCATTTTGCTTTTTCACATTTCTTTTTCTTGGGAATGGGCTTGATCCATGCCTCCTGTACAATGTCATAAACCTCCATCCACAATTCTTTAGGCATTCTGTCTATCAGATCTAATCCCTTGAATGTATTTGTCACTTCCAATGTATAATCATAAGGGACTTTATTTGGGTCATACCTGAATGGTCTAGTGCTTTCCCCTAATTTCTTCCATTTAAATCTGAATTTGGCAATAAGAGGTTCATAGTCTGAGCCACAGAAAGCTCCCAGTCTTGTTTTTGTTGACTGTATAGAGATTCTCCATCTTTGACTGCAAAGAATATAATCAGTCTGATTTTGGTACTAACCATCTGGTCCTTTTCATGTGTAAAGTCTTATCTTCTGTTCTTGGAAGAAGGTGTTTGCTATAAGCAGTGCATTCTCTTATAAAACTCTATTAGCCATTTCCCTGCTTCATTCTGTACTGCAAGGCCAAATTTCCTATTACTTCAGGTGTTTCTTGACTTCCTAATTTGCATCCCATTCCCCTGTAATGAAAAGGAAATATTTTGGGGGTGTTAATTCTAAAAGGTCGTGTAGGTCTTCACTGAGCCAATTAACTTCAGCTTCTTCAGCATTACTGCTTGGGGCAGAGATTTGGAGTACTGTGTTATTGCATGGTTTTTCTTGGAAATGAACATAGATCATTCTGTCATTTTTGAGACTGCATCCAAGTACTCCATTTCAGACTCTTTTGTTGACTATGATGGCTACTCCATTTCTTCTAAGGGATTNTTCTGGAATTATTTCTCCACTAATCTCCAGTAGCATGTTGGGCACCTACTGATCTGGGGAGTTCATCTTTCAGTGTCCTATCTTTTTACCTTTTGATACTGTTCATGGGGTTCTCAAGGCAAGAATATTGAAGTGGTTTGCCATTCCCTTCTCCAGTGGACCACATTTTATCAGGGCTCTCTACTATGACCCATCCTTTTTGATACCCTACATTTTATGTCTAATAGTTTCAATGAGTTAGACAAGGCTATGGTCCATGTGATCAGGTTGGTTAGTTTCCTGTTATTGTGGTTTTCAGTCTGTCACCTCTCTGATTGAGAAGGTTAAGAGACTTATGGAAGCTTCCTGATGAGAGAGACTGACTGAGGGGGAACCTGAGTCATGTTCTGATGGATGGGGCCATGCTCAGTAAATCTTTAATCCAATTTTCTCTTGATGGGTGGAGCTGTGTTCCCTCCCTGTTGTTTACCTGTGGCTAAACTATGGTGGAGGTAATGAAGATAATGGTGACCTCCTTAAAATGTCCCATGCATGCAGTGCTATACTCAGTGTCCCCAACCCTTCAGCAGGCCATCACTGACCCGTGCCTGAGCTGGAGACCCCTGGACACTCCCGGGCAAGGCTAGGTCATTCTNTGTGGCTAAACTATGGTGGAGGTAATGAAGATAATGGTGACCTCCTTAAAATGTCCCATGCATGCAGTGCTATACTCAGTGTCCCCAACCCTTCAGCAGGCCATCACTGACCCGTGCCTGAGCTGGAGACCCCTGGACACTCCCGGGCAAGGCTAGGTCATTCTCTTTTCAGGTTACTGCTCCTTTCTCCTGGGTCATGGTATGCACAAGGTTCTGTCTATGCCCTCCAAGAGTCTATTTCTCAGTCTTCTGTTAAGTTCTTGCAGCTCTATGGGGGGTTAATGCTGACCTCCTCTAAATGGGCTTATGCCAAACCCAATTCTGATGCACCCAGCCATATCCATAGCCCTTTACCCCTGGGGCAGTCCTCTGCAAACCTGTACCTCTATAGGAGATGCTCAAACACAGTTCTGTCTCAGTCTTTGTGGGATCTCTGGGTCCTGGTGCACACAAGGTTTGTTTGAGCCCTCTGGGTGTCTCTGGTGGGAATGGGATTTGATCTAAATGTAAGTTCACCTCCCCCCCAGTGTTGCTGGGGCTTTTCCTTTGCCCTTGGATATGGGGTATCTCTTTGCAGTGGCTCCAGCACCATGTAGCCACTACTCCAGTGACTACCATCTTTCTCGGGCTTCTCTGACCTTCAACGTGGGATGTCTCCTCATGGCCACTTCAACGCCTCACAGCCACTGCTCCAGCACCACACAGCTGCCCATCAGAGGGCAGAAAGACTAAAAACCACAATCACAGGAAACTAACCAACCTGATCACATGGACCACAGCTTTGTCTAACTCAATGAAACTATGAGCCATGCCATGTAGAGCCACCCAAGAAGGATGGGTCATGGTGGAGAGCTCTGACAAAATGTAGTCCACTGGAGAAGGGAATGGCAAACCACTTCAATATTCTTGCCTTGAGAACCCCATGAACAGTATCAAAAGGTAAAAAGATAGGACACTGAAAGATGAACTCCCCAGATCAGTAGGTGCCCAACATGCTACTGGAGATCAGTGGAGAAATAACTCCAGAAAGAATGAAGAGACAGAGCCAAAGCAAAAACAACACCCACTTGTGAATGTGACTGGTAATGGAAGCAAAGTCTGATTCAGTAAAGAGAAATACTTCATAGGAACCTGGAATGTCAGGTTTATGAATCAAGGCAATTTGGAAGTGGTCAAACAGGAGATGGCAAGAGTGAACATCGGCATTTTATGAATCAGTGAACTAAAATGGACTGGAATAGGTGAATTTAACTCAGATGACCATTATATCTACTACTGTGGGCAAGAATCCCTTAGAAGAAATGGAGTAGTCATCATAGTCAACAAAAGAGTCCCAAATGTAGTACTTGGCTGAAGTCTCAAAAATTACAGAATGATCCCTGTTCATTTCCAGAGAAGTACAGGAAGTTTTAAAAATCTTCACCAAGATGGAATAATTTAATGTTTTCTTATTTACATAATGGAAATTAAAACTAAAAGTTATAAGCTTTCATGTAGCTAACAATACATGCTTATTCTTATGATTCTAATAATGATTTCTTTGTCCTTTGTAAATATGAATGCTAGTAATAGCAACAGTAGCGTCAGGATCACAGAAAACAATGAAAATACATATTGGATGGCTATGTTCCAGTCTTTATTGGAAGATAAATATTCCTATTTACTGGGGATAATGCGTTAGTAACTTATAAATTTAAGTGTTTTCCTTTTAATAATTGTGCAATTGTTATGGAAAGAAAACATCATGAGACAGTATTATTTGAGAACAGAAACAGTTTCCATTTCCTTAGTAGAGAGACTGTTCATCAGTTTTGAAATTTATTTTTGAGAAAACCTTTGCCATCTGTATATCTGTAATATGCTATCTTCAATCTGGTCACTGATTACTGTCCCCCAAATAATCCAGATTTATAAGATCATCTTGAATTAAAAGTTAGCAGATAATAACTGACTAGTAAAGATATCTAAAGTTTTGTTACACATTAAAAGTCATTTTGAGAAACTATGACTCTAAAACAATTATGGTCAGATGACAAGTTTCAGAGAAGCAAGAGTTCTAATGACATTTAGCTACTATGTAAATTCTGTTGTTTATGATTTCTAATAGGACTTACTCTTGCTGAATTACTGAAATTCTATTATAGATAAATGATCTTGGAATTACATGCTGTGGTTAACTTTGCCAGAGAAAGATGAAATGCTTACTGAAATCAAACAAGAAAACCAATAATAAGTTATTGTCTAATGAAGGTGTCTTAATGAAAGCATGTTCAATTTGTCATTTAGCACATCAGCAGGACTATTTCAGTACTGAACTAGGAAGTTTCATGTTCAAGATCACTGTTGACAATTTACGTAGACTAAAGTCATCAGCATGTGGGTTTATCAGTGATTTTAAGCTAGTTTCATTGAAAGATAATTTTCAAAGTCATTTTCATACTGATTAAGAGTTTACTTCTTGCAAAATAGTGTAAAGGTCAGAAAGAGGAATTCTAAAATTCTTAAGATTTTTATTACACAAAGAAAATTAATTAATGTAAATACATTCAGATTACATTAGCTAATAATAAATATTGGCCTGCTTTGAATGGCAGGGACAGGAGCTGTTCTGAACATCATATATAAGCCTCTGCTAGAAATACAGTGTTTATAAGTGCTTCAGTGTTCTAAGCTTCCTTGCTAATGTAGAGACTGTGTCAAATTTTACATGAACTTTTTTTTTAGCAAAAGATTAATAGTCTCTTATACATACTTGTAAAAAATTGCTTCAGTCAAAATAGTTGCTTTTTTTCAGTTGTGAAATCGTGTCTATTTGCAACCCCATGGACTGAAGCACACCAGGCTTCCTTGTTCTTTACTACTTCCCAGAGTTTGCTCAAACTCAAGTCCATTGAGTCAATGATGCCCTGCAACCATGTCATCCTCTGTTTCCTCTTCTCCTTCTGCTTCCAGTCTTTCACAGCATCAGAGTCTTTTCCAATGAGGCAGCTCTTCACTTCAGATGGTTGAAGTATTGGAGCTTCAGCATCAGCAATAGTCCTTCTGACGAATATTCAAGGCTGATTTCCTTTAGTATTGGCTGGCTTGATCTCCCTGCTGTCTAAGGGACTCTCAAGCATCTTCTCCAGCACTACAATTTGAATGTTATCAATGCTATTAATAGTAGTGTTTATGAATCCATTCTGTATATATATTTATATTTTTCATTTTTACACATAAAAGTTAAAACCCAATTTATACTTTAATATTGCCTTCCATCTCCACCCCATGTTTTCTTTTAGTTTGTCTTGACTCATCACTTAGTTTCCTAACCTGCAATATTTTTTCAAGACCTGACACTGACTCTCCTTTCCTCACTGCTCACTGAGCACCTGAACCTTCAGAATCCCTTTTCTTGAGTTTTCTCTGAATTTCCTCATTAGTGACCCTTGCCTTCTTAGTATTCCACCTCACTAACTGAAGCAAACCCTGACTCTTCCCTGGGAACAGATTTAGTTTAGCAGTTAAAAATTTAACACTATATTATGTGTAGTGATCTACACAACCTGACATCCTGGTGCAGCCAGGACATTTCCTCCTCTTGGAGTTCACCTAGTCCTTTCGAAGAGCCTCGTGCTACAATTGTTCTTACTCTTATGGAATTTTCATCATCAATTATTTGGGTTCTAATATATAGTTTTTTCTTTCCTGTATCCCTCTGCACTCACAATATAAGTGGTTATATAGCATCAGCAATTAGAGTTACCATCATTTATTTAATCTCATATTTCAAACTTTTAGCCAATTACATGGTCTTAGCTGCTCAGCTGATTTTTTGAAAAATTTATTTATAAAAATGTATTTATTGTTTTTAGATTAAATTCTTGGTTTCTCCTCTTAGCCTTGGTGGCTGAGTTCTAAACTCTCTCTATAAGGGTAAATAAATACACAGTGCTAATGAATGAAGATTTATGCTTAATTCTAAAAACTATATAATTGGATTAGCCAGAGATATAGAGGAAGGGATTCAGTTAAAAAAGTAAATAAATAAACTGCTAAAGTTAAAGGACATTCATTTGGCTTATTGGGACTTGTAGAAGTGCTGAAGATGAATTTGGAGTTGGGGGAAAAAAGAAAAAGAATCATTTTAAGGGAAGAGAGTATGGAGGAAAAAGTAGCCTAGTTATCTTTATATTAAACTTGTATTAGATGGGGAGGGAGTTCAAATAATGGAAATGGAATTTCAGAGATTTATGTCAAAGCCTTATATTAGCAAATGATAAATGCCTAAAAGAAGTGTCCCTATGAATATTCTGAATTTTTTCACTTGCTCTGGCCTTCATGTCATTTTTAAATTGTCTGTAAGATGACTTTGATTTTTATATTTCAAATCAGCATGTTATTCTTTCCTGGTAAAGGTATTTTGAGTCACATTAATGATTAGTGATAAAAACATGCACTCCTTAGATGCTAATGCTCTCTTTATCTGTGGAACTCTTCACAGAATCTATCTTATTTTAAAAACAAATCCAGAGATTCAAATCCAGAGATGCAAAGTATCTTTTTTTTTTCCCTGTTAAATAGCGAAGTATTTTAAAGGGCTCTCTTAGTAGGCTTTCAAAACACATGCATGTTTGTTTGAATAAAGGAGATATGCTCAGGAGCCATTTAAAAACCTTACTTAATATCTTTTCTAAAGCCCTAGACAAGACTGGGAAGTAAATACAAAAGACAGAAACCCTCTGAAAATACACCTTTACACATTCAGTACAAAACTCTCCTTGGAGCTTTGGTTTTCTTTTATCAAATTATAGAATTCCCAGAAGATCCTGAAGGGTCTGATGTTCATATCAATAATTCAAATGCACAAAGCCCCAAGTTTATCATAGGTTTTTGAAAGAAAAACTAGTTCTGACTTTAACTTCTGTGAGGGCCATTAAGACAACTGATGGCTTCACTTTGCTATCATGTGGACAATAATTTATCATTAAAATGATAATCCCGGTTGAGCAACACAATGTTTCTGCTCATATCAAATATTATTTCAAAAGGAATTATGGTTCTAAATCTGCATTCTTTAGGTTTCCCTGAACAAATAGAAAAAGAAAGCAGGAAAAAAAATGATGAAATCCTTCTAGTGCTTTTATAATGTTACTTTTCAAGATTCAGCCTGTATTCTGTCCTCTGTTTTATGTGGTATTGTGCAGAACCTTTAGTTAGAACACTAGTCTGGATCTAATGAATTCCTAAGTAGAGTGGTCATTCTGTTTCTAAGTCTATATTATAAATCTTGCATTTAAGCCTCTGCCAGAAATTATTTATATACAATTGATCAACTGTTATAACAAAAGTTTCATTATTTTTTTGTTCCTGATAATTGTTTGCTCTTGATGTGACTTTCATGAGTAGAAAATAGAATCTAGTTACCAAAGTGAAATAAGGAACTTTGTAAACATGAAAACAAACAGTGAAAGAAAAAAGGACAGTGACAAAATTACAGATAGTTCTTGTTATTCTGTCAAGTGGTAGTTATATGTTATCACGTTGTGTGGATATTGTATTAACAAACATGTAAATTCAGGGTTAGGTTCCTGCAGAACCTCTGTTTACAACACTTAGACAACTGATCAATACATACTTTTATGTCTGTTTCTGCTTAAAAAACACCTCATTTTGTGTATATTATTAATTCATTAACATTGAACTCAGGGCTTGCAGAACTATAACTCATGCCTAAGTAGTTGTCTAACATGCATTTTTCCCATAAAGTGTATTACAGCCTTTTTGTGTTTAGAAGCACTTTGTCAGCCTTTCAACACCACACTTGTGGGCATTTTTAAGAAATAAAATGCCCATAAAGGCACACAAGTGTGTTAAGTGGCACTAAATAGAAAGCAAAAAGAAGACTTGTTTACAGAATGAGTACTGTTGCAAGAACCACCTCAACTGGGAAGTGCAGTGTAGGGAATTCACACTTTTTTGCAGCCCTGTGTCATGTCCACAGGTGACTGAAAATATTGTGAATATTGATTTTTAAGGTTACAAATACATTTTTGTGAGTATTCAGATTCTTAAAAACCAACTCTGAATAAGGAGAATTGACTGTATATCTCAAGTGATTTAGAAAACCATATATTTTCTCTTTCTTTTTATTTTACAAATGACCACTGAATTGAATACTTCATAGAAATATTTTTTAAGAAGATATCTATTTCATAGACCTAATGGATAACAATATCTAAAATATCAATCTAGAAATGTTTGCATATCAGTCTAGAAATGTTTACAAATCCTGGAAAGATCAAAATGTCAAATGTTGCTTTATGCTTTAATATTTTACTCTTTCACTGTCTGAGATGTATAAAGTATTACATTCATAATTACTTAGTGTTTGGGTTGTTTTTATTTTTCCCTTAGAGTTACCACTTTTTTTTTTACCCAAACCTTTTATTTTTCTATTGATATATTTTCCAATGTTGTTTATTATACTTTATGTTTAAATAATTTATTTTTATATTTCTTGTTAATAGTTTCCTTTGTTTTCCAATTTAGTTATTTGCTATTGTAGTTGAATTTATTTGAGCCTGCTGAGTGATAATTATGCCATGGTGTTGGCTGTCTGGCGCTAGGAAGTAGTATAATGTTTATCAAGTACAGGACATCCTCCTTCATGTAACATAATTCTGTTCTTTTATTATAAATCTAATGTGTAAAATGATCTTTTTATGTTAAAACCTCCTTTAGTTCTTTTATTTTTTCCCTATGGTTGTATTTTAAGCATGCAGTATCTGATAATACCATTATTATGATTTCTGGGTTGCAACTATGTACTTCTCCAGAATCTGAGTTCAGAAGCCTTGAAGAAATGAGTTGAGTTCCTTTGCTCATTCTGACTCCATAAGTCTGTTTTTAAGCTTTCATTTTATTTTTTTGTTTTTTCAAATAAAATTTAATTGAATTTAAAAGTCAGCAAATATATAATGTCTCTTCCTGCATAGGATTATGACTGTTGTATGTTTTTTATATTTAGTATTATGATAGGTTGTGGATCACATTACATTTCATCTTCCTCTTTGCCTATTTTTCATGTTGGCTATTTATAGTTCATTTATTTCTAGCAGTTTATGAGGAGTAAACAAAAATGAAGACCAAAAATGTGTCAGAAATAAATGAGCAAGGAAAACATATTAGAAAATATTCCAATAGTATAATATATATAAAAGGAATAGAGTAGACATCTAGAAAGTATCACCTAGAAAGCTGTTAATCAGTGAAGCATTATTAGAAATATAAAAAGAACTTTTAACAACCTAATGATGTAAACTTATTTAAAAGTTTCAGGTGGCCATGCTGGAATCTAATTGTTTTATTCATTGTTTGGCTAAAATAAAAGAATAAACAGAAACAAATAGGGATACTATTGGATGAGTGCAGCTTGTACCTGATTTCAGTGACTTTTGAAGAAATGTAAAGGGGGCAATTTCAGATACTAAGAGTTAACAGCCATGGAAAATCAGAACTGAAACAAAGTCGTAAATGTCCTTGGAGAGTTTTCTGCTAGAACTCTGGTCAGTGAGATCTGTAGACCTGCGATTGCCATTATCTGGAAATTTGTTGGAAATGAAAATTCTTAGATCCACCTCATGTATACTGAATCAAATTTTCTTAGAATAATAAGATGAAGCTGTGTTTATAGAAAAAGCTCCCTGTGTTTATTTTTTATGCACTCTAATCTAAGAACCACTAAAGAATGAGTAATGACTCTGTGTGTGTGTGTGTGTGTGTGTGTGTCTACATGTACTACCCTGTGTATAGATACACAATTTAATAATATAGTAACTGAATAGCAAAGGTAATGACATCTACATGCCCCAGACAGTATGAAATCTGGAGTCCATCAGGTTATCAATAATTCAGTTTCCTTTTTCATAGCCAAGATACGATGATGCTGGATATTGATTCTGGTAAAGTGAAGACAGGCTTTTATGTCTCCTTAGAGGTGGATGCTAGTGTGTTGTTTAGCACCTGGACAGTGAAATAACATTGCCTGAACTTAACTCCTGACTCTCCCAACTTACTATCTGAATGACATCAAACCAGTTACTTAGGATCTCTTTGCCTTTGTTGTTGATTTGTAAAAGGGAGAAAGAATCAATGATATCTACAAGTTTGTGTCAAGGATTAAACAAATTAACAGTTCTAAGGTAGTGGTATCTAAAAGGTTTATGAAAAGTAGTGATATTAACATCAGGTCTGATTTGTATGGATCCATTGCTAGAAGTAGTAATCTATGTATTCTTAAATAAAATTGCATGAATAGAGTCCACGCCCTTATTCCTTAAAAATATCTAAAACTTCAAATAGATTTGCATGGGAACCTATAGAATGATATTTTGTAATTTTTGTTTGAGATGTATATATTTCCTATAATCCTAGAATTCTTGTACCCTTTTGTTCAAATGGAATTTTCCAATGTCCCGTCTGTCATTGGCACAGTCTCCTAATTTTGAAGCAGAACTTTTATTGTAACTAGATGGATGTACTTTTGCTAGTTTCCCAGAGTTGAACAATGTGCCTGATGCTCCATTTTCCTGCCAGTTTGGTAAAATCCCTTTATGTCTTTGTATGCAGGTTCTGTGCTTTGGAGGGGGCTCTTTTACCCATTGTTTAAAGAGGAACCTACCTGTCAATCACTGTAGCCCTTCTGTATTTTTCTGCAATTTGCACATCGATCCTTAAACTGTGTCCCCTGAAAGGCTGCTATTTTTCACTATTTCATTTAACTTGCTAAGTTTTTGTTCCAATTAAAGAGTCATGGGTCACAGTTATAGCAGTTGAACACTGTCATCCAAAAGACCACAAATCTCGTACATCATTCTACCCGGCCTTATCCGCATCCCATCAATTACAGCAGTCCTAGAAGTGTCTAACAGATTTTGACATTTATGTCTTTATTGGCAGTCATCTTAAGGGAGCTTGTCCTTATATTTGAAGCATGTAGATAGTTAGAAGTTACAATCTGTGATGCTAACGTTGGGAGATTCGAATGCCCAAATCTCTCAGCTTCTTGAATGATCCCATAGGCTTTATAGATGCTTTTAAAGTATCTTCAAATAGTTGAGCTAGAATTAGGTGAATCCTATAGTTAAGTTATCCAGTGAACGCCAATGGGAGAGGAAATTCAAGGTCTTTCAGATTAAAAGTTCAAATTGTGATGATTGCACCTTTTAGCCTCCAAACTGGCTTTTACCTTGATCTCCCTAAGCCTGCTCAGTTCATCATGTTGAAAAGATTATGACATTTTCTAAATCACCTGGGGGGAGTATTCCATTTCAATTCAATGACTAAGTCATTCCCTGGGCCTGCAGTACTATCCTGCTGCGTTTAGTCCTTTAATGTGGAAGTAATTCTTATGTTTATAAAGTTTTGTGGCTTTTAAATCCCACAAGGAAATCTCACACTTTAATGTGAGATAAGCTGAAAGAAATTATTCACTGTACCTCAACTGGTCGAAAGGAAAAGCTTATCAAAGTAGGGAAATGCTAGGCACAGCCACTTTAAACATCAATAAAGAGACATCACTGAAAATAAAATCACATGAAATAACCTTTTGATGTTGGGAATTTTGAATTGAGATTCCCAATCTGAATCTTCATTTTTCACAAATAATGCTTTCATATTTCAAAAGTTATATGCACTCTTTGGAATAGATTTTTAAAATATTAATGCAATAGAAAGAAATTATCTTTAGTTGAATGCAACCATAAATTTATACATATTTCCAGTATTATTCTATACATGAATTTAAGTAGTTATCTGAATTTAGCATTACTTATTAATTTTATCCAAGTCATTATAATTTTCAAATGATTTTTAATATTTTATAGACAAATCATAATATTGAATTTCCATATTTTATTAGAAAATTTTATTATAAATCAATTATAAAGTCATGAACATCTTTGCTCATAAAGTATGTCTTGGCTTATATTTATTATTGCTTTAGGCTAAATTCTTTGCAATAAAATTGATGGTTAATGACATTAAACATTTAAATATACTGCAATATTTCCTCCAAAAGATGGTACCAATTTTTGCCCTTAACTTTGACAGCAATAAGTTTTATAAACTAAAAAAAAAAAAAAAGGATTTTAACCAAAAAATATTTTAAAAATTATTTCATTCCAAATTTCCTTTACTGTTTCACTGGATAAAAAAAAATATTTTTAATTTTATTATTTTTCTTTATTTTTTTTGGGAGGAGGGTTTGTCTGTTACTTATCTTTAATATTTCTATGTCATTCTCACCAACACTGTGAAGGGGGAATCTGCTTCCAATTTTAGTAATTGGGTTAAGGTTATCTTTAGATATATCTATTAGATGTATCTTTATCTAAGAAAAAGTTTTAAAATGAGAAACTTTATTTAGCTTTTATAGACATTGTATAAGTACAACTTTTAGTAAAACATGAAATGTGTTCTCTACCATTTCTTTGCTGCTTTGTCAGAAGCTAGATAATACTTTTAAACCCTCTCTGCTCATATTAAAGTTTATGCCTGTTAGAAAACTTGAGAGTTATAAGGCTAATAGTAAAGAAGAAAGTCACTATGCTTGAATTAATTTTAGCTGAAGGATGTGGGGCCTTCCTATTTATTGTTTGTTGTTGTGTCATAAAAGTAATCAAAATGCTGACATTTTGAACTATCCTTTTCTTGATAATGTTTATGTGAAGTGTTAGGCCAGTTTTTAATCCCCTTTCCCTACGAGAGACTTCCCTGATGGCTCAGATGGTAAAGCATCTGTCTAAAATGCAGGATCGGGAAGATCTCCTGGAAAAGGAAATGGTAACCCACTCTAGTATTCCTGCCTGGAAAACCCCATGGACAAAGGAGCCTGGTAGGCTACAGTTTATGGGATCGCAAAGAGTTGGACACGAATAAGCAACTTCAATTTCTTTCCCTATGAGAACTGTCTATAAGTGTTATTTTTCTAGGCTTTGTCTTACTTTACTGTGCAAAGCCAGTCATGAATCTGCAGAAGTAAAATATTTGAATAGTCATCTTCATCTGTTGTCTCAGCTCCTCTAAATTATTGATTTTCTATACATAGGTAGGAAATGGATATTTCTGTCTACTACGTACCCATTTCTTAGTTTTTAACTTCACAGATGTTTCACTGTATTAATTTGATCTGATCCTCTAATTAATTATTGTTCTTAGCTGCATAATATCCACCAGTTTATATATTCCATTGTTTTTTTTTAATCCAAGTATATAATCAACATATCTTTTGACTATTATAAAGAGGTCACAGTAAATAAAATATCCTCATGTATATAAATGTATGTGTTATTTATAGCATTATGGGATTGACTGATATATAATGTATGCAAATACATTAATTGTAATAGATGTTATCAAGTTGCTACACAAAATTATATAATGATTCATATTTCTGACATGGTATGTAAACCTATACCTTTTTTTTTTTTTTCAGATCCCTGGCACAAATAAATTATTGTCTATTACATGTTTGCCAGTTGATGAATATAAAGTGATATCCCAGTTTTACTTGAATTTGCATTTCTCTGATTACTAAAAATGTTGGACATTTTTGTACATGTTATTCTGTTCATTTTGGGTTCTGTTTTGGGACCTATCCATTTATATATGTTTTATCTATTTGCTATGAGATTTGTGTTTTTCTTCATGATTTGTAAATCTCCTTTTTATAGCCATCACAAATCTGTACTTTTCATCATAATATTTACTAATATTTCTGTTTGATTTATCTTAAAATTTTTTTTTCAAAGGCTAAGTTAGGGGTGTGTTCACTGTTTTTCAAGTAGATCAGATTGTTTTGGTTTCATTTTTGTCTAATATTTACTTTATTACTATTAAAACTCTTAATTCAACTTTTCAAATATTAAATATTTTAGTTCAGGCTTATCCCTGTAAGTTTAATCTTTCCTGATTCTCTTCTACTTAAAAGAAAGTACCCAAAGGCAGATTATCTTTATATCCATGAAATTGAAAGGTTTATTTTAAAAAATGTTTGTTCTTTGTTTTCTCTTAGATATAATTTGAATTACTAGTTTGTACTGTTTGAAAAAATTTATAGTCTAATAAATTCTTCTATTTTTTTAAGGAAACAAAAATATAATTCTAACATATTATATTCTTGTAACATAGTCTTTTATAATGGTGGCTCAACTTTAGTACTATCAGTGAAAATAGTCAATAAAAACATAATAAAAAATAATAGAAAGGAATTTTATTTGAGCCAAACAAGGAATAACCTGGAAGCCCACTTCTCAGATTACTCTTAAGAAATGGCTCACTTATTGGAAAAGAGAAAAGAGACAAAACTTTTTCTCAGAACGTTGAGAAGCGTCCCCTGAACAAAAGATTAACTGGTTAGGTTAAGAATACAATCATTAATAAAATTAATAAAAATAATTAGAAGCTTTTTCAGAAAATAGAGGAGACCTGCTGCTCAGAGAAAAAGCAGAATATTGTAATACTTAATGCCCTTCAATCCTACAGTCACCAACATGGGTTTAAAGAAACAAATAAGTAACATAGCTCTTGTTATTTTTATTTCAATCATAACATATTCCCAATATAAAAAGAAATTCTAATTTCTAACTCAAAAGATAACATTAAAAAAAAAAAGTGCTGGATTGTTACATAGAAATTGGTCTTGGTAGGGGCACATTATATCTTGAGGCAATGGTGTTTCCATTATACACAGGAATACATGCCAATCAAAAGGAAGAAAATAACTCACTAAATAAAGCAAAATAAATAAAGTGAGCACACAAACAAGCAAACAAATAAATCCTAAATCTGAAATAGCACTCTGATAGCTAAGCATTCCAGGAAAGCAGATTTTTAAGTTAACCACTATTTTAACTTGTCAACAGAACTGTGTGATGTGAGTAGGACACTCTATTTGGCTTACAGAAATTAATGCATGCTATCTACATGTAATTTAGCTTTTATTTATATCTGAGAGTTGGACATAAACAGTTTGCAAATAGTGTGTGTGTATGCATATGTATGTGTTTAGATAGAAGCTAAATAATACAGAGGAAAAAGTAGTATGCTAAAAATGTTTTGCTGTAAAAATTATTACGCTCACTGTTCAATAAATATAATAGAAACTATTTAATTACATGGAGGAAAAACTTGAAATTTTCTCTTATTAAAAAAGAAACACTAAAGTGGTTGAAATGAAAATAGATTTCTCTGTGAAAAATGTATCTTACACAGGGATAATAGAAATTCAATTTAATAAAAAATTCAATTATAAAAGACAAATTGAGTTAAAAGTATTGATGAGTCCTCATTACATAAGATCAAATAAAATGTTTTATTTATTTCAAGGATAAAAAATATGTCTGAGTTATTCAAGTAGAAAAATGAAATTATGCTGTGGGGAAAATTTGCTTATCTTTGTAGATTTGAATAGAAGATAAAAATGAATCATTAAAAATTATGTAAGATATTCAACTTTAAGAAGGGATAGAGATTTGAATGATTGACAGTATTTTAATTTTGTTTTCAGATGGAAGATATTAGTATATGTACATAAGAATATTTTGAGATCCCCCTGTGTTAGTATGTGATCCAGCAGAATAATAGTTGGTAACTGCAGAACATGTATGATAAACAACTCAGAGGACCCTATGTAGTCCTTGAGTTATTAGCACAACTTTAAGAAGAGAACTTACAAATCCCTGTACATACTGAGATGTGTTTTGTCCACTGGAGAACTTTCAAATTACACCTAAGTAAATTAAAAAAAAAAAAAAGTTAAATCAGCCATACAAATTAATGGAACTGGGGAAAGATATTCTTTGTGGTAAATTGCTGAAAATTAAAAAAAATAATTGATCTGTAGTTTCTTTCTAGAAATTTATATAAACAGCACATCAAAATAAACTACAAGAATTGAATTGTTCACCTATCATTTAGTTCCACATTGAAGCAGTATGTCATATGATTAACAGAATTTTTTGCCAAATGAACTAAACTCATTTTTTCATGTGCAATAACAATGTAACTCTATATGTCCGGTCAGTTCACAGCTTTCGAACTCCTGTTATATTTGCCAAGAAACACTTTTCTCACATCCGTTTGCTAATTAAGTAAGCCATTCATTTTGCCAATGATATCCAGTGTCTGTAACATCATTAGGCTTAGTTAAGACTTTGTTGAGACTGCTGGTAATGATCCAAGAAAATGATTATACTGACAGTATAATTCTGTCTAAAGTTGTGGGCATTTGAATAAACACTCACCATACTTGATATTTATATAACTGATTAGGTAAATTTAATATCCCCTAAGGTGAAAATAAAGCTAACAAATGCCTAAAATGCACATATACACATCAGTAGTACCGTGTTGGGGGAAACAATAAACACAATATTATTATGGGATTTTATGTCAGGAAAACAAATTTGAAACTGATTGTGTTTTAGTCATTTTGCTTAATAGTCATGAGCCTTAGATTCATCATGCATGAAATGGATATAATACAGACCACCCACAACAGTACTGTAAATATTAAATTAGATAATGAAATAAGAGAACAGCATGGTGCCTGACTTGTCAAAAATTGCAGTTGTGTTAATGATTATATGAGGATAATTTTCTTTGGAGGATAACTGTAATTTTTCCTTGAATAATACTTTAATATTTGAGCACACAGCTCCTGAGACGTGATTCTGGATATATATACTTTAAGATTGTGTTACAAAATCCCTGATGAAGTATTCTGGAACCTAAACAATTAATCTCCCCAAATACATTTAATAATAAGGGATCATTATTAAAAGTTTAAATGCAAAATCAGAATAGATGTACATATGTGTAGTGGAGTATTTATGTAAAATCATCTGGAAAGGCAAACTATTAAAACTTGACTGAGATAATTGATGAATTTAAGGGGTTGTTGATTTTTCTGAGTTGTTGTTCAGTCACTAAATTGTGTCCCGACTCTGAGACCCCATGGATTATTTGTAGCAAATGAGGCTCCCTTGTCCTTCACTGTCTCCTGGAGTTTGCTTAAATTCATGTCCAGTGAGTTAATGATGCTATCTAACCATCTCATCCTCTGACACCCTCTTCTTTTGTCTTTAATCTTTCCCAGTATCAGGGTCTTTTCCAATGAGCAGGCTCTTTGCATCATGTACTCAAAGTATTGGAGCCTTTGTAAGGCACATGCATAATTACAAGAGCAGAGAAGAGACAAAGGACTATAACCATACTGCAAAAGCCCTTTATTGTTATCATTTTGGGGAGTTTTTTTGATGAGTGTGAGTTTGCATCTGGGGAAACATGTGGGAAAAGCAGACATAGAATTTGGAGCTGCCGAGGTCATTCTAGAAAGGACAGAAGAAGAAAGTTAGAAGATAAAGAAAAGCAGAACTGAGACTTTGGAGATGTCAGAAAGTCAGAAAATCTTCCTCATGTCCCTTTGGTTACTTTATTAATCTTCAAAATTTTTGTTAAATTTCTAAAGATCTTGGATTAAGGATAGTATTTGTGAGCCATTCAAGGGAATGGATTTGAACATCTGGGCCATTTATGATTATACTGTTGATTATGTTGAAGGTTGAATGTATATATATGTTGAATATATATGATTGATTATATTCTTTGCAGCCAAAGATGAAGAAGCTCTATACAGTCAGCAGAAACAAGATGAGGAGCTTACTGTGGCTCAGATCATAAACTCTTTATTGNCTGACTCGATGGACATGAGTCTGAGTGAACTCCGGGAATTGGTGATGGACAGGGAGGCCTGGCGTGCTGCGATTCATGGGGTCGCAAAGAGTCGGACACAACTGAGCGACTGAACTGAATGGAACTGACTGAATATGAAAAAAATATTTTTAGTATAGATGCTTGCTGTATATGTGAACATACAAAACTGTAAGGTTAAGTTGAAATCTTTTCCAGTATAAACACTTCAGAGTAACCATTATGAAATACCAAAACTGAAAATTATAATCCTTTAGAATCTTGACAAGATGCCATGTTAAAAATAATCACTTTCTCTACTTAAAATCATAATACAAGGAGAGAAGTCTTACAATAACATTAGTGAATTATTTTTCATTATACCCAATAAATCTAATTTCATAAAAACTTATGCTCATCAATGAATTAAAAGCTGAATTTGGCACAAACAGTGTGAAGCATATGGATTAAAATTCTGCTATGAGCTCTATAAAGCACTTCACATAACAAAGCATGGATCAATATGCTCTGAATTTTTAATTTTATTTCAGTAATATTTTTCTCACTGAGGGTTTTTACCACTTGTGGACTTTTTAAGGTAGCATGGACATTGTTTATTTCTTGATTACGAGCATTCTCACTGAGGAAGGAGAATTTTTACCATCAATATTGGCACTCTGTTGGAACCTGATAATAACACATAAATTAAAATTTTCTTTTCTAAAACTGCCACAATTTTTAGATTAAAGCATAGACAGTGCGATACACACACACACACGTATCACTTTATATTTATTATATCTTCATATTTACTATAATTTCCAATGTGTCATAAACACTCATTTTACTACTATTTTAATAGTGCTTATTATTTCCATTTCTTGGCAATCCGATTCTTTTTATAAAGTGTTGAAAAATACTGTGTTTCTGAAAAAGACATTATTCTGTCAATTGGAGAAGGTACATTTAAAGTAAAAACAATTCTGGAGGAAAATAATAAATGTTGACTGTTTAGTGGCTTCAATTAGGCTACCTTTCCCACATTAAAAATCAATCTCTTGCTTCTCTATTCAGTATTAACTTGCTGATTCTAAATATTAAAAAAAATATGATATTTAGTTCTCACAGTGACTAAAATCAGTTGTTTTTTGTAATTCCTACCAGAAAATTAAGGCTTATAACTTGTATTATAAAATACTCAACTTGATTCCNGTTGACTGTTTAGTGGCTTCAATTAGGCTACCTTTCCCACATTAAAAATCAATCTCTTGCTTCTCTATTCAATATTAACTTGCTGATTCTAAATATTAAAAAAATATGATATTTAGTTCTCACAGTGACTAAAATCAGTTGTTTTTTGTAATTTCTACCAGGAAATTAAGGCTTATAACTTTTATTATAAAATACTCAGTTTGATTCTTGATTGCACTTTGCCACAAGTTCTATTCTTTCAATTCAATTTTTCCCTCAAATGTCTCTGTGTCTTCTTTGATATTTTTAGTTTGTGTAAATCCAAACAAAAGTGAAGAAAAAAAATGAGTATGATTATAACAAGTGTTGCCCATAAGATAGATCAAAATAATTAAATAGTAATGTCTTTAAGCCATTACTGTGCTAATGTTACCAGCAAGTATTAAAAGTGTTCAACATGAAGTGCTATAGAATTACTCCCTATATCCAAAATGTCCTTTCATAAGGACAAGAGTTAGACTAGCACTGTTTAATGGAAATATAATGTAAGCATATGCTATTTTAAATTTTCTATTAGTGACATTAGAAGATAAAGTGAAAGTAAACGATGCCCTATTTGCAAGCTAATATGAATAGATGGATATATTATAGATAGATACATCTAGATTCTGATGTTTGTATACCTATAGACACATACATGCACACACACATAAAGGCAAGTCCTAAATATATATTAACAAATAGCAACCCACTCCAGCACCCTTGCCTAGAAAATCCCCTGGACAGAGGAGACTGGTATGCCAGAGTCCATGGGGTCACAAAGAGTCAGACATGACTGAGCGACTTCACTTATATTTATTTGCAAGTAAAATATACAAGATAGTTGATCCTTGGGAAAGAGTACAGTATAAATTTAAATGGCAGTTTTAAATGTATAATTGTAAACTTATGTTTTAGGCATATCTATATCAAATATCTAGTGGAATAGGGAGAGAGAGAGGGTGGAGGTAGGGAAAGAAAGGAGGGTGAAGAGAGAGAGAAAAGAGAGAGAACTGCATGTATACTCTGAGAGGAGACATAGCCTTGTGGATTAGATTAATAAACAGTTATTATCCATAGCTTGTACCAATTTCCTGTTGCCCAAAGGACTGTTTGAATAAAGATATCACCTTCATATGCACTGGATTTATTCTCAAAAACTTATCCCAGAATTAAGACAATTGAAGTTATACAAGGTAGTTGTCATATCTTATGAATATGTTCAAGTTTCTGCATGGTTTAGGCTTTCTGAAGAAAGGGCACTAACAACCTGATTTAATGGAAATTGTGTACTAAAGCTAGAGAAAGTGCATCACTCTCCAGAGACTGAGAGATTTACATCCCTGCAGGCAATTGCAATTTCGTGGCAGTGAACCTACAGACTTTTCCTTCACTCCCTGGATAAAATTTGTTTAAATTTCAAAGTTAAGTTCTCTGTTTATCTCCGTTTTTCTCTCTCTCCTCTCTTAAATTTTATTTTTTCCATTTCAATGAAATGAGTTATCACTCAAGAAAGTAAATGGAATAATAGATATAAAACAAGTTCCCATATATTTAGAACATATATTTGAGATGCAAAATTGCAATTATATTTTCTATTTAATCTTTAAAGTAACTGCGAGGCAGATTATTTTATTCTACTGATTTTATAGATGATCAAATTGAGACACAGCTTTTAAGTACATTTCTTCTTGTATCCAGATTGTTTTGTATGACAGAATCAGCTTTGAACTATAGTGAATTATATGTTCCTGTAATTTCTAATTATTTAGAGATCTTTCAATAAGGAACAATTTATACTTGTTTTCACTCACTTATTCAAAAACTTATCTGGGTGTCTATTCTTCTCCAGACACTAGGCTAGTGGATACAATGGTGGCAAGTAGGAATGAGAAACCAGAGGTAAATAATGTGTGATTTATACTTTTTAGTTCCCATTTAAGTGTG
The DNA here is from genome assembly GCA_006410615.1 of Neotragus moschatus. NCBI lineage: Eukaryota > Metazoa > Chordata > Mammalia > Artiodactyla > Bovidae > Neotragus > Neotragus moschatus. The sequence continues at coordinate 1,911,529 of SJYA01001036.1, read as the reverse complement.
TTTTCAAAAATTACCCTTTATATTTAGAACTTTGCAATGCATTTCTGTGAGGTTTTCTTATTAGTGGTAAATATATTGTGATTTGTAAAAATGATAGTACCCTAAGTTCAAAAAACTGTCTCTGAGTGTTTTATAAAAGTAACTACTTTATAAAACATAAATGTCAGCTTTTGGACAGAAATTTATTTCTGTTGAGCTTTGTTGTGTTTAATTAGGAAAGATTATGGAGCATGTTTATATTCCTTTTTGACATCAAAATGTCATGATCATGAGCTGACATGACATGTATTGCAAAAGGTTTTCATGTTGTGAGACATCATACAAAGCTTCGCATGGAGAATCATATTAATAAAAGCAAAAGCTATTGAGCATATAATTCCCCATGTACTTCAAAAATTCACTCCAATGGGTTATTTTTTGTCTTGTAGGCTGCTGGATTGGTTACACATATACTTTATAGCAGACATTTGTTAGAAGTAATAAATAATAAGCATTCCCAATATAAAAGTATATAAATAAAATAGTAATTGGAAATAGTCAATGTGACCCTCCAAATTTAGATTTTCTTAAGAAACTTGACTCTTTTTCTTATGAAACTTGGGGAAGCATGGCAACTCACTCCAGTATTCTTGCCAAGAGAATCCCATGAACAGAGGAGCCTCGTGGGCTGTGGTCCATGGAATCACACAGAATCAGATATGATTGAAGTGACTGAGCATAACACAGCACACATAAAACCTGAAGTGAAATTCATGGTCACAGTCATATGTATAGCAAATCTTTGGTTGAAAATAATGTAATGAATACTGTTAAAAATCATAATGAATTTAAACAAATTGGGTGAATTATCATTTTGACTTATTTCTAAATATACCAAATATTCCCTTCCATTGTTTTCTAAAGGTTCGTCAATAGAGATATTGAAGTTAAAATATCACTTTTAATTATAAATAAGGGTAGTGAAATTATTAGATGTATTAATATAAACATTAAGTATTTACTAAAGCAAAATGTTTATTTCCAAAAGTGGAAATATTAAGGGAAAATAGCTTTATTTTTATATATTCCAAATGCAAAGTAAAAACAATGCATATTCTCTAATCAAAAATATAATGATTGTTAAACATTGGAAATTTATGATGCCAATAAATAAAGCTGTGAGCATGTTTGTGTGTGTATACGTGCATGTACTCAGTCATGTCTAACTCTTTACAACACCATGGAGTATAGCTCATCAGGATTCTCTGTCCATGGAAGTTTCCAGCCAAGACGACTGGAGTGGGTTGCCATNTCTCTAATCAAAAATATAATGATTGTTAAACATTGGAAATTTATGATGCCAATAAATAAAGCTGTGAGCATGTTTGTGTGTGTATACGTGCATGTACTCAGTCATGTCTAACTCTTTACAACACCATGGAGTATAGCTCATCAGGATTCTCTGTCCATGGAAGTTTCCAGCCAAGACGACTGGAGTGGGTTGCCATTTCTTACTCCAAGGGATCTTCCCAACCCAGGGATCAAATCTGTGTTTCCTAGTGTCACCTACATTGGCACTTTAGTGGATTCTTTATCACTGCACCACATGGGAAGCCCAATTTAAATAAAACTGTACATGCTAATAAAATGAATATATTTCCTTCAGACATGCTATTACTATTCATTTATATGATGGACTCTGTAAACCAATACTACTACTAGTGATGATAATACTAATAATGAATTTCAGATAATATTCATTTGTCCAGATGTAAATATTCTGTCAAAGTTAGCTAATCAGTAATAGTCTAGAACAGATCAAAATGGAAAATATGATTTAAGTGATAAACAAATATCAAAAAAGACCAAACTTAATCACCTTTATGTAAGCGGGGCTCAGCACAGGCTATCTGGCTTCCATATAGAATGATAAAGCACATGAGAAACATGTTATGAATACACATATAAACATTAACAGGTGGCAAACTATCATCTGAAAGCCTTCCCTGGCGACTCCATCAGTAAAGAATCTGCATGCAATGCAGGAGACCCAGGTTCAGTCCCTGGGTTGGGAAGATTCCCCTGAAGAAGGGAATGGATACCCTCCCAGTAATCTTACGTGAGAAATCTCATGGACAGAGGAGCCTGGTGGGCTACAGTCCCTGGGATTACAAGAGTTGGACATGACTTAGTGACTGAACTACAGCACCACTATCATCTTACAATAGTTGGAAAACAAAGGCAAATAGGTAAACATATAGAGATATAGGATAAATGTAATATAAAAAATACATGTTTAACTTAGAAGCCTTAATATACTACTCTGTGTTTCTGCAGATATACAGTCTTAAGGATGATAATGAATTTGTCAATATGATATGTGTTGAAAGAAGAATGAATATTTGTCTTTGAATTACTGATATGAGATGAAATAAATAATATGTATTTGATTTCCCATACAATTCTAGTATGTGTGTTTGTATGTGTGTGTGTGTGTGTGT
>SJYA01001036.1:1853110-1909015 GCA_006410615.1 Neotragus moschatus | reverse complement strand
CAGTCAAAGGCTTTGGCATAGTCAATAAAGCCGAAATCGGTGTTTTTCTGGAACTCTCTTGCTTTTTCCATGATCCAGCGGATGTTGGCAATTTGATCTCTGGTTCCTCTGCCTTTTCTAAAGCCACCTTGAACACCAGGAAGTTCATGGTTCACGTACTGCTGAAGCCTGGCTTAAAGAATTTTTAGCATTACTTTACTAGCATGTGAGATGAGTTTGGTAAGCTTATCTAATTACCTCCACTGTATGTTACCTCCACTGTAACATACAGAAGAGCTCTATCACTGTAAAAATTTCCTCAGGCCCTTTTGCAATCAATTCTCTAACTCCTGGCAAGGACAACATTTGATCTTTTTTCTACTACCATCCTTTTGTCTTTTCTGAAATTTCATATGAATAAAACCAAACACTGTATAGTTTTTCCTCAACTTTAGCTTAGAGCAATACTTTTGAGATTTTTCATTGTTATTTTATGTGTTAGTATTTAATTTGTTTCAGTTTATTAATAGTATTCCACAGAAATGATGGCTCACAATTTTGCTAGTCACCAGTTGATAGATACTTTGGTTCCTTTTAATTTTTGACTACTAATAATATTACTGAGAATATCTGTGTAGAAGAATTTGTGTGTGACATGTATTATTTATATTTCTTCTGAGTATTTAAAAAAAATTTGGAAGGTAAATGAGCATTTAATTTTGTAAATTACTAAAAGACACAGATGCTGGAAAAGATTGAGGAAAGGAGGAGAAGTGGGCAATAGGATGAAATGGTTGGATGTCATCACCAACTCAGTGGACATGAGTTTGAGCAAAATCTGGGAGACAGTGAAAGACAGAGAATGCTGGCACCCTTCAGTCCATGGAGTCCCAAAGAGTAGGATTACTGAGCAACTGAACAACAACAATGATAACTGTATTCTAAAGTTGCTAAAGATGATCCTCACCAGGCAAAATGATAAATGATTGTTCCATATCTCATTCACACTTATGTTTGCCTATTTTTACAAATTTAGCCATTTTATTGAGTGTGTAGAAGTACTTTACCGTATTTTGATTTTCACTTCCCTAACAACTGGAGATATTGACATTTTCTTCATGTGTTTATTGTCCATTTGTTCATTTGCTTTTGTAAAGTTAACATTCAAATTTTTTTAAAAAATACAAGCTTTCTTTTTCATTTTGTGTATTTTTATATATTCTGGACTTGATCATTTTGCAAAAATAGCTTTGCAAATATGTTCTGATTGTGACTTATATAGTCTGTTTTTAGATTTTGAGGATAAGAAATTTTAATATTGATAGAATTAATTATATTTTTAAAATTTTGCTTTGTATCGTGTTTGAGAGATTATTTTCATACCCAATACCACAAAGATTTCTTAACTTTGTCTTTATCTGAGAATATCTGATTCTCTTTTGTATATGTTGTAATTCCAAGGTCATGTTTATAGGCAAACATAGCTAGCTCTTTTCACTCAAGAATGTCCTTCAGCCACAGATTAATTGATTTATTGACTGATTTAGGTTTTCATGGCAAGGAGTACAATTTTTCTATTCTTTTCTTTTACTGGTATATTTGTCCCTCTGTAAGTTTACTCCAGTGGATTCAACCCTGGCCCAAAATTTGCTTAATGGGGAAAGTTATTCCTTAGAGTTCTTCCTATAAGAAGGAGTCCTTCTTCCTCCAGATACATACCAGATTCTCTCTACTTTTATTCTTTTTCCAGTTTATTTGTATGGGTTAGGAGTTGTTGTTTTTATAGGAAGGTCCTCTCATAGGATCTTCAAATATTATTACCAGAAGTGAAAAGGAAACTTTTCTAAATATGTGTTCAATTAATTTTCAAAAATAGCATTTCTAATATATGAATGCAAACATTAAATTGAAAAGAAAATAAATAGAGTGAATATTCAGTTTTGGTGAAAAATAATTTTTGTATATGGTCTTATATCTAATGGCAGTAGTTATTTTCATTCCCACATTTGATTGTCTTCAAATTTGGATCACCTGTTCCAACAGGTGAACAGGAGAACAGGATGGCCTGTTCTTTCATTCTGCTTTCAGTTATTTGTTCTTGTCTCTGATGTTCCTGGAAATGGTTTATTTAATGTTAAGCAGTGTGTCAAAAATAGCCCGTTATGATATCTTTCTCCACAAAGAACAGCTTTTTCTTCAGTCAGGAATTTACTATATAATTTACTGTATAATTTGATCCAGTCAAGGGGAATGAAATGTGTTGTAAGTACTATGTAGTTAAAACTAGTTAAAAAAAACAAAAAACTAGTTTTCACTTATAAGAGTATAGTTCTTTAAGGATATTAACTAGCAATCTTGGGGAAGTTTTATCTCTTTTAGTGGTGTACCTCCTCCAATTTCAGTCTCCCTGCTACTTTGATCTATATATTTATTAATAGCTTTTTTAGCCTCTTAGCCATTGCCTTTTGCTTGATTCTTTTGTCAGTCTCTACATGTGAAGGTTCAAATTGATAAATTCTTCAAGGGGAAGTATACACAGAACAGTGGACTAAATTTTTTTCTGTGATTTCCCTATTACCCAGGTCCACAGGTCCTCAATTCAAGTAATTTTAATAGTTTTCATCTCAGAAGTTTGTCTCCCTAGTGACAGATGGTACTGTGGGAAGCTCTAAGCTTCTGTTTATGACTATGCCTTTAGTATTTCATATTAGCAAATGACCTGAATAGAAAAGTGGTAGTGAATGCAGAATTTATCTCAATATATCATCTTTTTCTAGAATCCTAATCATTCATATCTTGACTGCTAAATATTCTCCAAAATTGTCAAACCCTTGTTCTGTTTTGTTTATTGTTCTAGCTTTTAGGATTATTATTTACTGTGGGACTATATCTCAACAGACTTCACTGGTGGCTCAGATGCTAAAGTGCCTATCTACAATGCANCAAGTAATTTTAATAGTTTTCATCTCAGAAGTTTGTCTCCCTAGTGACAGATGGTACTGTGGGAAGCTCTAAGCTTCTGTTTATGACTATGCCTTTAGTATTTCATATTAGCAAATGACCTGAATAGAAAAGTGGTAGTGAATGCAGAATTTATCTCAATATATCATCTTTTTCTAGAATCCTAATCATTCATATCTTGACTGCTAAATATTCTCCAAAATTGTCAAACCCTTGTTCTGTTTTGTTTATTGTTCTAGCTTTTAGGATTATTATTTACTGTGGGACTATATCTCAACAGACTTCACTGGTGGCTCAGATGCTAAAGTGCCTATCTACAATGCAGGAGACCTGGGTTCGATCCCTGGGTCAGGAAGATCTGCTGGAGAAGGAAATGGCAATCCACTCCAGTACTATTGCCTGGAAAATCCCATGGACAGAGGAGCCTGGTAGGCTACAGTCCATGGGGTCGCAGAGTCAGACACAACTGAGCGACTTCACTTTCACTATGTCTCAACAAACTTCTCTGCTATAACTTGCAGTAGAAATCTTTTGAAATATTTTAATATAGCATACTTTATTCTTTGAAATCAAGAAGCATTATGTGTTTATGTCCTTCAAGTTTCAAAATTTGCTTTATCTGAAATTTCTTTCTGCCAATTCTTAGCTCTTTCTTGGAACACCATGTTGAAAAGGTCCAGTAACAACCAGCATTAATGTCAATGCCCAGGTTATTTCCAACAACCTTCCCTTGAGTTAGCTGCTCAGAGATCTATATTCTCTGTCTTAAGAATTGCAATGAGGATTTACTGTTTTGTCACTGTGTGTGTGATCTGGACATCTAGCTTTCTAACTTGTTAGGTTGATTTCCTTGCCTCCCTCACCATAATCAAACTGCTAAACCTGAGCTACCTATTTATATTTTGGTCACTATTCTACCCCATTCCAAAAAATTTATTATACTAGTAAATTAATGCTGCAATAAGAAATGGGCTTCTTGGGTGGTTCAGTGGTAGAGAATCCATGTGTTATGCAGGAGCTGCAGGTTTGATTATGGAAAATTCTCCTTTAAATGATGACTGAGGGATTCATGCTCTTAAAATTCTATGGCCCACCATTCTCTAAAGCTATGCTGTTCACTATAGTATTTTCTAGCTTTGTGCAGCTATTTAAATTGCATTTATATTCATTAGATTTTTTAAAAGTAAAGATTAGTTTTTCTCTCCTCAGTCCCACCAGCTGCATTTCAGGTGTTCAGTAGCCATGTGTGGCTGGCAGTGTGTGTTTTGGACAGTAGAGATACAGAATATTTTCTTCACCACAGAATATTCTCTGATTCAGATTTCTCTAATTTAGGAGTATACTAAAATTCTCCACCTGGAATCTTTCCCTCTGCCCAGCCAACAAAGAAAGGGAGTCGTTTATATCCAGTAGGATGTTATATTGGGCTTCCCAGGTTGCTCAGTAGTGAAGAATCTACCTGGCAGTGCAGGAGACTTAAGAAGTGTGGGTTAGATTCCTGGGATGGGAAGATCTCTTGGAGAAATAAATGGAAACACACTCTAGTATTCTTGCCTGGAGAATTCCATGGACAGAGGAGCCTGATGGGCTATGGACCATGGGGTCCTGACCAGTACAGAAGTGACGTGCATCATTTTATCCTACATGCCATTGAACAGATATCACTCAAGCAGAGCTTTTCATCTGTAAAGAAAGCTTAGAAATCTAGGTTTTCTATTTTCTTCTAAATACAAAACAAAATTGGTGAGGAATTACTCTCTTCCACATACTGTTGCATTTGTTTTTGTTCTTTAATTTCAAAGGATAGGAAAATGGGAATCAGAACATTTAGAAGGCTGTATGTATGGTAGTCAAGGAGAGGGAGAAGGAAAGGGAAATATACATTTTAGGTTTCTGCTTATACAAATGGGTACACAAATGGATATATAAAGATGATATTTACTAAGATGAAGAGTACACTTATATTAATATATTGTGTGGGCCAAAAAGTTGGTTCTGGTTTTCTGTAAGATGTTACTGAAAATTGAGTGAACTTTTTGGCCAATCCAATATATAGGTCAACAGTACAGTTAGATAAATATGAATGGAGATACTTAATAAGCAGCTAAATGTGTAGATATGAAGCTGAATATAGTTATAATCTGGAGCTGTAATTGCGAGTTGTTGAAACTTAGTTGGTATGAATTCATGTGGAATTTGAGGACTATGGAAAGTAAGATAGAATGCTCAGAACTGAATCTCAAGCCAAAAAAAGTCATTAGAGATTAGTTAAGAAAAAACGCAAGTCAAATCCAAAAGGTGTCTGAGAGCAAAGAAGGAAACCAAAAGTACAGTCTCTTAGAAGTCAAAACAAAATTAATTTTAGAAGTTAGTACTTATTGTGCAAATAGTGCTAAGAACTCTAAATAACAATAATTAAAAAATGTACACAGACTATTTCTCCAAAAATATTTGAAATTGTATGCAAGCAATAATTGATATGTAAGTACAATTTTCTAAGAGGGCCAGTGTGTGTCTTTATTCTCTTTTATGAATAACTATATTTCTGCTTTACTGACTATGCCAAAGCTTTTGAATGTGTGGATCACAATAAACTGTGGAAAATTCTGAAAGAGATGGGAATNGGGAGGGATTAGGGGCAGTAGGAAAAGGGGATGACAGAGGATGAGATGGCTGGATGGCATCACCGCCTCCATGGACATGAGTTTGAGTGAACTCTGGGAGTTGGTGATGGACAAGGAGGCCTGGTGTGCTGCGATTCATGGGGTCGCAAGGAGTCAGACACGACTGAGCAACTGAACTGATACTGATAAATTGCCCTAATACTATAGATTATTTTTTTAAATAAACCAGCTTAGATTTACTAGTGAATATCTTTGACTTAACGTCTGGGCATTTCATATCTTATAAGCCTATTGTAGCTGTAGGAAAAAAGTGATATAGGTAATTTCTAGGATCATAGTTCATTTATGGTTTTTAGAAAAAATATTATCCTATTGATATAAGTCTGATGTGAAGCAAATGAAGCATCAAGATTAATATTGACTTTTGTAATTTATTAAGTGTAATGATAAATGATAAATTATTTAGTATCAAGGAGCATTTCAATAAAATTTCATTTATACTTGGAGTAGGTAAGATAAAAATCAGTTATTAAAGAACAGAAAGCATTTCACAGTGGCAGATTGTTCTGTAGTTTGTAAAATGATAAGGTTTATTTAAAGCCATATGCTTTCTTTATTCTCACTGCTTCATAAACTTAAAAAATTAAAAGCAGTTATTTTAGAACTATGCAGTACAAAACTCTGTTTTGAGGGTCTGTAGATGTATGCCAAGAGGTTATCCTACAGTGAAAATAATTGGATGCCCAAGAGGTTAGGTTTTTTTTTTTTTCAGCTTCTGTTTACTTATCTCATTCCTAGCTTTTCTATCTTATAAAATCCTCTTAAAAAGGAAAAGTATTAGCATGGTGATTTTAAGGAAAAAAAGTTAAGGCTGAAAAAGAAGATTGTGAAAACTGAGTAGGAAAATTCATTACGATTATAACAAATTGCATAAAGTTATCCTACTCTTTCTTTGGACTATGAGAGACTTTTCAAGAGGAAAAATAAGTTACCAGAAGCATATAGCAATACTGCATATTATAGAGCACTTAAAACAACTTATATTGCATTCAGACTTATAATTAAAGTGTTAAATATTCTCATGTGATTAAAGGTTATTAAAATGTGCATAGCATCAATTATCAAGTAGATTTTACTATTATAATATTACTGGTAGGATGATGTTTTGGCTTCCAGTATGTAATCACCTGATTGTTCCATTTTACTTGAAAATAATAAAGGTATTCAAGTTTTATTATCATACAAGAAAAGTGACAGTATATATTCTTTGATGCAAGTATTCCAGTCTCATTTTTAAAATGATAGTGATGATTAAAGACTTTCATAAGGCTTTCTCTATAAACACACACACATATACACATACACACAGAGACTGATAATTACCAAACGACTGAAGTATATTTAATAAATTTCTTCATTATAGAGAACAACCTAGACTTTACTGGTCCTTTACTCTGGATGTCATCTGTAAAATTTAATTTTCATTTCTCTTTCTCCTATAATCTGATTTGAAAATGTTATAGAGTGAGAACTGATAAACACTAATTCAATGCTGTACTGGGGTCCCATTAAAGAAGCTGAAAATGTTTATATCTGCATAAACTTGCTTGGACTTTGCACAATTCCGATTGATATGATGTACATAATGACCATTTGCTAAATGGAAGAATAAATGAAGATTTAATGTTTATACCTGCAAATGTCATAGCATAATGGCCACAGAATCTAAGTAAATGAAGGTTAAACTTGGCTTTACTACCTATTATGTGATCCTGAGCAAGTTATTTTACCTTTGGCTAAATTTCAACATCAGAGAAATGGAGAAAATTATTATTGCGCCTATTTCAGGATTAGATGTCAGAGTATGAGTAAAATGCTTTGGTCAGTGCTTCTTGTAAATCAGCTCAGTGTATTTTCGCTTTTTCCTCTCTAATTTTAATCACAATTTGAAAACTATCAAAATAAATCTAAGTCAAAAATAAGAAGCATTTATTGGATAAATAGCTATTGTTGGAATTTGAAAAAATAATATTGCAAAAAAGGAAGTGCTTCTGAATAATACTTAACAGCGTATTTTCTGAATTGTGATTGCTTATTGCATGGCTTCCCAGATGGTGCTAGTAGTAAAGAACCTGCCTGCCAGTGCAGGAGAGCTGGAGACAATTTGAGTCCTGGCTTGGGAAGATCCCTGCAGTAGGAAATGGAAACCCACTCCAGTATTCTTGCCTGGAAAATTCCATGGACAGGGAGCCTGGTAGGCTACAGTCCATGATGTTTCAAAGAGTCAGACATGACTGAATGACTGAGCACACAGCACAAAGAAGAAAAGCACAGATGTTAAAAGCCTGTGGGCTCTTGAATCATCATAAGTAAAGTTGCTCAGTCGTGTCCAACTCTTTGCAACCCCATGGGCCTAATCCAAGCTCCTCCATATATTAATTTAATCAAGTTGGGTCTTAGTGTTCTGTTCTCAGTACTGGAGATAATATCTAACTTACAAGGTTGAGTATTATATGTAAGGAGTTTAAAAGAGTGTAATTACAAACTAAGACCAACTGCTAGCTTTTATTCGTTGAGCTATAAATTAGGAGATGGAAGTCTGTTTTGTTGCCATCACTATTCAGTTAGTAGGCTGAGTATTTGGAAGTACACAGAATTATCAAGAATAAAATGTAAAAGGAGAACAAAGATGAAACTTGGGAAATTCATTACAATTTAAATTTGATTTAAATTAATCATGATTTTAATTTGACTAAAACTATAAGTTGAGACCACATTTGGACTTCAGAAGTCCTTAAATCATGAAACTAATTATTACTGTTACTTAAAAGTTATATAAATGAAGATAAATACAATTAACAGTGGTTTTTATAGACACAGTTTTATAGTGGTTACTCCAGAAGAGTAGCTATAACACATGAAGGGATTCTGATTGTAATAACTGAAAGTAGGTACCCAATTTGAAAAAGCTCTTTAGAAGAAGACTTTTGATAGATGAGATATGGCTGATTCAGGACAAGAAGAAATCAAAGATGACTATACATTTAATAGCTTGATGAGCTAGGAGTATAACAATGATATTGACAGTGATGGGAACAATGATATTGACAGTGATGGGAACACCAAAAAGACAGAAAGTAATGAGCTTGGCTCTAGACATGTTACGTTTTAAGTGTCAGCAGGATAGTCAAGTAGAGATATCATGCAGATAACCAAAAATAAGGGCTTGGAGGGCATATGGGGATTAAATTTCCTTTTGTAGCTTTGTATGTGTTACTTTCATCTTTTCAATTTTATTTCCCTTGGTGATTTAGCCATTTGATTTCTTTACTAGCATCCGTCCCTTCTGCCTTTTTATTACTTCATATTATAAATATTAGTTTTTACTATAAGTATCTGAATACATTTCAAGTTGCCCTTTATTTCAGTAAAATTTCCATGTTTTCTCATATTTCTTAGAAAACATTGAGGTTATTTTATTTATTTCCCTTAGTTTTATTTTGAAACACTTACTGTGATACTGCTAATATCTAGGAAAATATGTAAAGTCTGCAGGGACACACCCACACATACTACACACAAAGCTACTAGTTCAGGAAAGTTTCTTCATTTTCAGTTATTTGTCAGGAACTTGTCCATATCATCTCTTGTGTTTTTGGAATAGTTTCTTTTGGCTTGGACTGTAGCCCCTCAGGCTCCTCTATCCATGGGATTCTCTAGGCAGAAATACTGGAGTGGGTTGACATTTTCCTCTCTAGGGAATCTTCCTGACCCCAGGATCGAACTCATATATCTTATGTCTCCTGCATTGGCAGGGGGGTTCTTTACCACTGGTGCCACCTGGGAAGCCCAGATTGATCAACCTAAATTTTAAATTATATGGCATTATTCAAATATGTTATGAAAGCTGTGGGGGGTTCAAGAGTTTCTTGTCACATACAGGATGATGATTAACATACTTGGAGAACTACATCATTTTCAATTAAGTTCTCTTATAGTTCCAGTACCACTGTAGGTTACAGTAGTGTAACCTCACTTCTATGCCAAAGTGTGAATAAACAATCCAAAAATACATTTTATCAGAGTATAATATAAATATAGGATAACTCAACATGTGAGTGGAGAATTTGCCAAAAATTTGGTTGCATTAAATATTAAAAATTGCCTAATGCATAATTATTCATAAGCTCTAGCAAAGTTTTCAGGGCAGGGAAAACCTGTTCATCTATTCTTTTCAAAGTGTAAGAGAGCTAACCAGATATGACATTTTCTAGGGCTTTAATCCACATTTGCTAGTTGGTCTTTTTCCTTTCGCTAAGTTACTCAAATGGATATCCAAATCTTTTCATCTTAAGGAACCTATTTTATCCAAGTTAAATCATCCACTACTATAATTTCCTGTTCAAAAAATAAAAGCTTTTGTTCAGAAGAAGCTTATTTTTCTAATATTGTATGTCATTTAGATACATACATTTGTACAAGCTGTTATTTCTTTTAATATCCACAACCTTCCACACAAGCTACCACAAGATGTTAAACCATTTATACCATAGACCTACCAAACACTTGATAATAAATATTTAGCTGAAGCATTTTAATGGAGGATTTCACCATAAAAATATTAATGATCTGATTTTGGCTTAAAAAAAATCCAGGTAATGATTTTTATCTTGAGGAGTGTTAGCTTATATCAGTTATGAAAGAGCTACACTTAATATCAGTGAGATTCATCATGGTCCCAGCTTTTCAAACTGATCTTTTGAAGGCCTGCTTTCAAAGAATAATGTAAGAAAGATTTTCACATAGATTCCGCATATGCTTATATTTGTTCTATACTGAAATAATAATACGATGACCTGGCAATGGTTTTATATCTTTGTTCTCTCATCAGACCCATTTCATTCTTGGAAGATATTAGACATCAAATATCAACTTTCATAGAAGAAAAAATTTGGAGGTATAGATCCTTCTGAGGCTATATATAGCAGTGCAGGAGCCGTCAGTCACCACCTGACTGTAATATCATCTTAAACTTGGATATCCTATGGGCTCTAGACATGCTAATGATTCTTGAGAAGCTTTAAAGAAAAATAAACTGGTTTCAAAAAACTGTTAAAAAAAAGTCAGGTAGTGATAGACATTTAAAGTAGATAGCAGTATGGTTGGCAGGTGTTTTCATTCACCAAAATTAATCAAACTGCAAATGCCAGGTCTGTGTATTTCATACCATGTAAACTATATTTTAATAAAAATAAAAAATATATTTACATTTTGACTCATTTGTCCCATCAAATGAATTTTTAGTATATTTTGTTCTTATATTCCTTTTCTCTTAACTCTTAAAATAATTTATGCAATAGGTACTTGTCATTGAAGATTGATGATAAATGTTACTATTTATGTGATATGAAAATGATTACACCAAGAAGCTCTGTATAAAAAATTATAATCCAACAGCAGTAAACCATGCCAAAATATAATGTTTTGAAATTTTAGTTGAGAGTTTTTAATTTAGTTGAGAAATTTTAGAGAACTTTAGTTAAGAAATTTTCACTGTTGAAAACTTTTTTAAAATGCTGTTAACATCTCAAGATTATCTATTAAGCTAACTCTGTAAGCAAGATATTCTGACTTTTCCTACGTGAATTATTTAGCTAACTGTTGTAAAATGCCTTTGAATGTGATTACAAATGAGAACTCAATTAGATAACATTCAGAAAGCATGTATATACCAGTTTTCTGTATTTTGATTATGTTAGTGTTAGTACTAGTTATAAACAAAATATCATTTATGTTTAATAATATAAGATCCATAAACAGAATGTGTTTAGTCACTCAGTTATGTCCAACTCTTTGCGATCCCATGGACTGTAGCGTGCCGGGCTTCTCTGTCCATAGGGATCCTCCAGGCAGAAATACTGGAGTGGATTGCCATTCCCTCCTCCAGGGAATCTTCCCAATCCAGAGATCAAACTCAGGTCTCCCTCACTGCAGGTGGATTTTTTACTGTCTGAGCCACCATGGGATCAGGCCTAGAAAAAAATGTTTTAGTTTAGAAGTCTATAAACGTATTTGTTAAACATATTTATTAAGCATTTACTATATGACAGGCACTGTTTCAAGCATTGGCAATCTGACAGTTGACAACAACAAACTGACATAATAAATCTTACATTGATGCAGAAATACAAATATGTCTTAGTTATGATTCAATTGACATAGATGGTAAATATCATGTGTGTTAGTTGCTCAATCATGTTTGACTCTTTGCAATCCCACAGACTGTAGCTCGCCAGGCTCCTCTGTCCATGGGATTCTCCAGGCAAGAATACTGGAGTGGCTTGTCATTCCCTTCTCCAGAGGATCTTCCCAACCCAGGGATCAAACCCTGGTCTCCTGCATTGCAGGTAGATTTTTTACTGTTTAAGCTACAGGAAAGCCCTGGTATATATCACATGTAGTTTTATTTCCTAATGGTAAATCCTTTGTCTTGGAAGCTGCCACATAAGGGAATATGATCTGAAACCACGTCCTAAGGTATATACCATACACATACATGAACAAATAGCACACATGAAGGAAATTCTCAGGTGTGTTGAACAACCTGGTGACCCTGTAGAGAAGAGCATAACAAATGACTAATAGCGAAAACATCATGGAGTTGCTGTCGAAAAAGGCAAGAGAGGACATGACAGGAATAGAGTTTGAGTAATACAGAGAAATAACCTCATAGCCTTTCGGCGTCCAGCTAATAGACACCACTAGGAACCTCAAGCAGCGACTATGTCTCTACTAATAGGTCCCTCTGTGACTACACACAGCACACATCCTGGCGAGTGAGGAATAGAGAGGAGTCGCTTAGCTCCTCTCTCTACACGTCCCGCAGAGCTTCCTTGGTCCAACATTTTCAAACCTTCCTTTTATACTTCTAGATATTGCTTTTCCTTGGGGAGAAAAGTACATCAGAACATAAAAAGTTACTATACTTGTTTGAAATAGTTTTTCTGGGGGGACGAATAAGCCAACAATTTGATAGTAAGAGGGCGGATGGTCACAATATTTGTGGGAAGAGAATATTCCATCTAGTATCTAACACTATACAGGATTTTAAGAATGCAAAATTATCTTTGGATTATAGGTAAAAAGGAAAATTAAAAAAGCATAAATAATAAAATGTATCCAACAGAGTTTATGTTAATATTTGGCTAACATTGAACAATCATTGCCCAGACCTGAAATGATATTTACAGGTCCAGAAGGCAACTGTCAAAGTTAAATATTTCCTATTCCTCCCTCTTGTTTCAGTATCTTCTGTGGCCTTCAAGATAAATATGTAGATGTATTGTGAACCAGAAATGTCAATAGTTACAGAAGAGAGATATAAGGATCTCTGAAAACTGGTTTCATTTCAGTTGAAAAAAATTTTTAAAAAGCAGATGGCATCTGAAAAGGGGGCATATTTAAGATACACTGAACATAGAAATTCTCTGCTAAGTACTACTGGCCTTTTCAGACCTGCCCAGAATTATAAGCTGGATTTAGAATATGGAACTTTCTTCATGTTTTGTGGTGAAATGAGCGATTGTCAGTAAAATGTCTGTGGCAACTTTCTTATATAGAACCAAACTAATTCTGTTTGTTACTTTCCAACGAAGTTGAAAAATGCATTCATTGATATTAAAAAAAAATGAGATTCAATATGAAATAGAGAGGAAATAGAGATTTTTTTTTGGGGGGGGGGCTGGCGATGGCACCCCACTCCAGTGTTCTTGCCTGAAAATCCCATGGACAGAAGAGCCTGGTGGGCTATAGTCCATGGGGTCGCGAAGAGTCAGACACGACTGAGCGACTTCACTTTCACTTTTCACTTTCATGCATTGGAGAAGGAAATGGCAACCCACTCCACTGTTCTTGCCTGGAGAATCCCAGGGACAGGGGAGCCTGGTGGGCTGCCATCTATGGGGTCACATAGAGTTGGACACGACTGAAGCAACTTAGCAGCAGCAGCAGCAGCAGCATGAGTAGCAAGCAGTTGTCTTAAAAATACAGTATCACAAACTGCACTGTATTTCTCCCATTATCAGTTTTTTTCTTTTAACCTTAGAGTTTGTGTGTTGAGAATACTTTCTGTTATTTATATTTTATAGTTGTTGTAATAATGAAGAAGCTTTCTAGCTTTTCATGCTTATTTAAGTCATTAGCATTTCAGAGGTAGATCTTTTCTCTCATTTATCTTCAATGCTTCCATTCTATTGGAGCACAAGTTTTATAGTTTACAAATATAACCCAGGTCTCCATAACCCGGCTCTCATACATTGCAGGCAGACTCTACTGTCTGAGCACCTAGGGAATCCCTAGATGTAACATTTATTTATTTATTTAAATAAATAATGTTTGAGAATAAATTGCCATAAAAAATTACTTCTTAATTTAATTATCTTATTACTCACAAACATATAAATATTTACTATGTACTTAGTAATGCCAAATGTTAATAAGCCAAATATTCACATGACAAAATACCATCCTCTAAGTCTCTGGTCTTGAAAAGGAAGATAAATTAATTAACATAATATAATGACATGAGGATACATATACTGTTGGGTTTATGAGGAATGAGAAGTCATTTATTTTTGTGAATGTTAAGGAAAGGTTTTTACAACTTAGTCTTGAAAATGAGAAACTATAACATATTGGAGCACATGACAGTCCAATGGAGAAATGTGATCAAAGAAAATGCAAACGTATAGCGGATGTTTTGGGGAAATCTGAGTTGTAAGAGTTCTAGTTCTCCCTTCTAGAATACCAAACAAGCTCTGTAAGGTCCATTTGTAGGAGAATTTAGAGCAGTTAAGCTTTCAAATTCCAGACATGTCAAGATAAGGTGCTACCTATGGCACTCTGTCTGTCTTAAAAAAAGAGAGAGAGAGAGAGAGACTTTCTCTAAAGTAGGACATAGATGTTGAACAAAGAGACTATTCAGTCTGCAGATATCTTCTGGATATGAATTCATTTTCTCTTTTGTGTGAAAAACATGAATCCCAAAGTGGTTTATATAATTTTTTAAGGTTCCACAGGTAATTGAGAGAATAAATTTGAATATTTCTAAAATAGTTAATAGTTGCATTTCTTAAAAATAAAACATTGTTACATTATGTAACAGTTATGAGACTATCTTTTGGGGAGTTTTAACCAAGTTTACAACAAAATTAAAAGGGAAGTACAGAGGTCTCTCATATACCACCTGTATCACCTCTTCTCTTATCAGCATCACTCACCTGAGTGGTACAAATTTTACCAAGGATTAAATTATATGGACACACAATAATCACACAAAGTCCATAGTGGATCTTAACAGTTTACTCTTGTTATCATTTTACAGGCTTAAACAAATGTTCAGTGACATATATCCATCGATATATCATGCAGAGTAATTTCACTGCCCTAAAAATAGTGCTCTGCCTATTCATTTTTCCCAACACCAACCCCATAGCAACCAAAGATATTTTATTGTCTCCACAGTTTTATTTTTTCTAGAGTGTCAGGTAGTTGGAATAATACAATATGTAGTCTTTCAGATCAGCTTCTTTCACTTAGTAATATGCATTTATGATTCCCCACACTTTCCATTACTTGATAGCTTACTTTTTTAACCCTAGTAATTCTTTGTCTAAAATGTACCGTAGTTTACAATGAATTTGAATTCCAGTTGCCTCAAATCCTTACCACCATTTGGCATTGTCAGTGTTCTGGATATTGTCCACTGAATGAGTGAGTATTGGCAGCCCATTTTGAATTAATTTGCATTTCCCTAGTGATATGATATAGAGCATCTTTTCCTATACATATTTACCATCTGTACATCTTCTTTGGTGACGTGTTTGTTAAGGTGTTTGGCCCATTCTTAATCAGGTTGCATGTTTTCATATTGTTGAATTTTAAGAGTTCTTTGTATATTGTGTATGACAAGCTTTTATCAATGTGTCCTTTGAAAGTATTTTCTGCTAGCTATGCTTTATCTTCTAATTCTATTTGTATTGTCTTTGCAGAGCATACATTTTCATTTTAAGTTTTTCATTTTCAATTATGTCTATAATGTATATTTATTTATAGACAGCAGTACCACTTAAGATGCTTGCATTTAGGAAATTAGCCTATGGGAGGCCTGGAGTGCCGTGGTTCATGGGGTCGCAAAGAGCTGGACACGATTGAGCGACTGAACTGAACTGAAAAAGGCATCACCATTGCCAATATCATGTGATTTCCTTCTATGTTATCTTCTAGGAATTTTATAGTTTTACATTTTATATTGAGATATCTTCTTATACAGTTTAAATTAGTTTTTAATGAAAGAGGTAAGGTTTGAATCTAGATTTATCTTTTTTGCATGTGAATTTGTATTTATTTGAGCATCATTTGTTGACAAAATTGTCTTTGTTTTATTGTGTTACCTTTGCTCCTTTGTCAAATATTAGTTAACTAGATTTTGGGGGTTTGTTTCTGCGATCTCTACTTTATTTCATTGATGTATTTGTCTATTCTTTTGCCAATACTACACTGTCTTAATTATTATAGTTTTACAGAAAGTCTTGATATTGAGTAGCATCAGTCCTCCATTTTTTAAATTTCAATATTGTTGACTGTTATGTTTTTTTTACCTCTTCCTATAAATATTAAAATCAGCTTGTGAATATTCACAAAATAACTGCCTAGGGTATTGACTAGGATTGCAGTGAATCTATAGATCAAGTTGGGAAGAACTGACATCTTGCCTGTAATCTCATTTTGATGCTATGCAAGTTCTTGTGGTTTCCCAAATCATCCTGATTGTGATAAGACTTTTGTTCCAGTTCACATATTTAGCTAACAAATGTTTGAACATATACCAGAACATATAACCAAGAACTAAAATAAAAACAGATGGATACGATTCCTATCATGCTAAGGTTTTATTTATTGCTGGAAGATAACTATAGGGAAAATATTGATAAATTGATAATTCTAGGAAAGAAAAAAAAAAAGCCAGTATGATATTGCATGAAAGTGAATCTTGTTCAGTCTTGTCTGGCTTTTTGCAACCCCATGGACTATACAGTCCATGGAATTCTCCAGGCCAAAGTACTAGAGTGGGTAGCCTTTCCTTTACTCCAGGGGATCTTCCCAAATCAGGGATTGAACCCAAGTCTCCTGCATTGCAGGTGGATTCTTTATCAGCTAAGCCACAAGGGAAGGCCATGATATTGCATATCATGCACATCAAACACCTGAATTCTTAGGATTGCAACTTAACTCTTCACTGCAATTTAGCCACTGTTCTTTGATATGTTCTAGTAGGACATTTGCGTAACTTCTTTGGAAAATTCCTATTTAAGATTTTTGCCCATTTTAACTGGATTTCTTGTTTTTTAATTGTTGATTTGTAAATATCCTTTATTTATCCTGTATACTAGACCTTTTTCAGACATTTAATTTGTAAGCACTTTTTCCATTGTACAATTTTTCTCTTTTTTTCTTTCTTAGTAGTGTCCTTTGAAGCACAAAAGTTTTCCATTTTAATAACTTTTGATGTATGTCTGTTTTTCTTGGGTTTCTTTTCCTTTAGGTATCATATCATGAAACTATTGCATACAACAAGTTTATAAACATGTGTTTCTATATATTTTTTAAGTTTTTTAAAGTTAGTTCTTCCATTTAGAAGTATAATTCATTTTTAGTTAATTTTGGTACTTAATGTGACATAGTGTCTAAATTTATTCTTTTGCATGTTGATGACCACTTGTTGTAGCACCATTTCTTAAAAAGACTATTCTTTCCACTTTGCATTATCTTGGGCATCTTTGGTAAAATCCAACTGACAATAAATGTAAGGATTTATCTTTGGACTTTCAATTCTATTTCATTGATCTATAGTTTTACTCTTATTTCTGACATCTCACTGCATAAAATCTTTAGATTAATTTGGGCCATATCTTGCCATTTTAATAATATGAAGTTTTCCAATCATGAACATGGTGTATATTTTCATTTATTTATATGTTCTTCAGTTTCTTTGATGATGTTTTATAGTTTTAAGAAGAATATAAGAATACAAGTTACTCCCTAATTTGGTTCATCTATTCCTGAACATTTTATTTTTGTTACTATGATCATTGAAATTATTTTCTTAATTTTAACTTCATTTTTCACTAGTATTTAGAAATACAAATAAATTTAATATATAATTCTTATATTCAGCAAAATTGATGAACTTGTTTGTTAGCTCTGCTTATTGTAGATTTCTTAGTATCTTTCTTTCTATTTATCATCGTGGATAATCTCAGTTGACATCTTCAAGTTCACTATTTTCTGTCAGCTCCTATTGTCTGTGAATCTAATGAATTTTTCATTGTAGTCATTGGACTTGTTAACCCCTAGTATTTCTATTCAGTTCCTTAAAAAATAATTTCTATCTCTTAATATTCTCTATTTGATGAGGCACTATTCTGATAGTTTGTTTTAGTTCAATGTATTTTTTTTTACTTCTTTGAACATATAGTGGCTCCACTTTACATCAACACCTCCCCAAGGTGCTTGTTATTGCTGATTATTTTGGTTGCTTTTTGTTTAGTAACTTTACTGTAATAATTCTGCCAAATCTGTATTCATTGTCATATTTATCTACTGCAGTCTCTGTTTAGTCAATTGAACAGTCAGCTAATAATAACATAGAATATTCCTTTACTCCCAGGAAACTGTAAGTTTCCCAAACTTTGTGAAAAAATTCCATTTGAATGTTTTGATTCATCATACCTTAGTATTCACATTGGTAGTTGACGGCTCTGCCTTAGACTTGACTTCTGACTCAATGCATATCCTTAAAGTTAGCTAGAGAGGAAACATTAGGGTCTTCTCAGATTTTCCTAAGTTGCGTACAGCCCTGGGAAGGCAAGACGTCTTCTGTGCATGTGGCCTTCTATATTCTCTTGAATATATAGAGCTTCATAAAGCTGCTGTGAACACATTAGTTCAGCTCAGTTCAGTCGCTCAGTCAAGTCCAGCTCTTTGTGACCCCTTGAACTGCAGCATGCCAGGGCTTCCTGTCCATCACCAACTCCTGGATTCTACTCAAACCCATGTCCATTGAGTCGGTGATGCCAATCAAATGTCTCATCCTCTGTAGTCCCTTTTCCTCCTGCCCTTAGTCTTTCTCAGCAGAAGGGTCTATTCAAATGAGTCAGCTCTTCACATCAGGTGGCCAAAACATTGGAGTTTCAGCTTCAACATTAGTCCTTCCAATGAACGCCCAGGACTGCTCTCTTCTAGGATGGATGATTGCATCTCCTTGCAGTCCAAGGAACTCTCAAGAGTTTTCTCCAACACCATAGTTCAAAGCATCAATTCTTTGGCACTCACCTTTCTTCACAGTCCAACTCTCACATCCATACATGACCACAGGAAAAACCACAGCCTTGACTAGATGGACCTTTGTTGGCAAAGTAATATCTCTGCTTTTGAATATACTGTCTAGGTTGGTCATAACTTTTCTTCCAAGGAGTAAGCGTCTTTTAATTTCATGGCTGCAGTCACCATCTGCAGTGATTTTGGAACCCAGAAAAATAAAGTCTGACACTATTTCCACTGTTTCCCCATCTATTTCCCATGAAGTGATGGGACCAGATGCCATGATCTTCGTTTTCTGAATGTTGAGGTTTAAGCCAACTTTTTCACTCTCCTCTTTCACTTTCATCAAGAGGCGTTTTAGTTCCTCTTCATTTTCTGTGATAAGGGTGGTGTCATCTACATATCTGAAGTTATTGATATTTCTCCCTGCAATCTTGATTCCAGCTTGTGTTTTTTCCAGTCCAACGTTTCTCATGAGGTATTCTGCATATAAGTTAAATAAGCAGGGTGACAATATACAGCCTTGACGTACTCCTTTTCCTATTTGGCACCAGTCTGTTGTTCCATGTCCAGTTCTAACTGTTGCTTCCTGGCCTGCATACAGATTTCTCAAGAGACAGGTCAGGTGGTCTGGTATTCCCATCTCTCTCATAATTTTCCATAGTTTATTGTGATCCACATAGTCAAAGGCTTTGGCATAGTCAATAAAGCAGAAATAGATGTTTTTCTGGAACTCTCTTGCTTTTTCCATGATCCAAAGAATGTTGGTAATTGCTTGTAATTATTTTTGACAAATACCTTGGAAAAGATTTTTCACTCGGACTAGACCCTAAGTAAAGTCTGATACAGAGAGGCCTGGCCAGTGGAAGTCTTTTAGGAAACCACAAATGGTTAAATAATGACTAATCTCTTGGAATGAGCTTTTTTGAAGCAGCTCCTACACTGGTCTTTTCTCTTCAGTGCCTACAAGACTGCTGATTTTCACCATGAGTGCAGATTATTAGTTTTCAAGGCTGACAAACAGTTTGGAGAACAGGGAATGGGACTACAGAAAGTAAAATCAAAGCAAAGCTCTCTGTTCTAACAAAGATTCAGTCATTTTTCTGGAAATAACAGTCATAGATTGCTGCAAGTCTTTGATTAATTTCTTTGCTTAGTTGGTCAGTCGTGTCCAACTCTTTGTGACACCATGGACTGTAGCCCATCAGGTTCCTTCGTCCATGGGGATTCTTCAGGTGAGAATGGATTGTCTACCTTCCTCCAGGAAATCTTCCCAACCCAGGAATCAAACCCAGGTCTCCCACATTACTGGCAGATTCTTTACTCTCTGAACCACCAGGGAATTTCTAGACTTCTGAAAAAGATGATTCCAGTAATTCTTGCTAGTTTTCTTGTTTCTTTCATGGAGCAGAAATTTTCAGAGATCCTTACTTCAACATTTTTCTCACATCTGTATACTAGATTGAATATGAAATTTAGCTGTAACAATTTCCATTTTTCATTTAACATACAATTAATACACATACACACACACATATACTATATATATGAGCTCCCCTGGTGGCTCAGACATAAAGAATCCAGCTGTAATGTGGGAGAACTGAGTTTGAAACCTGGATTGAGAAGATGCCTGGAGGAGGCCTTGGCAACCTAGTCCAGTATTCTTGCCTGGAGAATCCGCAGGGATAGCAGACCTGATATGCTCCCATCCATGTGGTCACAAAGAGTTGGACATGACTGAGCAAGTAAGCAAATACACACACACACACACACACACACACACACACACACACACATACACACACATATATATGTATGTATGCATGTGCACTTAGTTGCTCCGTCATCTCGGACTCTTTCCTACACCATGGACTGCAGCCCTCCAGGCTAGTTCGATGGATATTCTCCAGGTAAGAATACTGGACTTGGTAGCCATGCTCTTCTCATATATATGTATATGATTCCCTATCTATACACTACAAAATCTACAGTATTCAGTGACAGTTGTTTTTATAAAATGTAATTCTGTTAAGTGGACATTATAATTTGATTCAGGTCACTTCAATTGTGTCCATATCTTTGCAACCCCATGAACTGTATCACACTACGTTTTCTTGTCCATCACCAAATCCCAGAGCTTGCTCAAAGTCATATGCATCGAATTGATGATGCCATTCAACCATCTCATCCTCTGTCATCCCCTTCTCCTGCTTTCAATCTTTCCCAACATCAGGGGCTTTTTGAATGAGTTAGTTTCTCACAAACTATTGGAGCTTCAGCTTCAGCATCAGTCCTTCCAGTAAATATTCAGGAATAATAATAAAAATATTATCTATATTTATATCCACATATATGTATATCTCATGAAAAGTAGAAGGATCCAGAAAAATAGTCATACAATTGAATTCTTGTTACATGCTAATATGAAAGACATAATTGGATACGTATGAATTGCTTGGTACATGAAACATCATCTTGAATAATCTGGTATAATTAATAAATGTATTTGTCAAGTTACAATCTGTATATGTGATGCATACTTATGTCTATCCTATTAATTTAGGGACAGTCAGTTTTCTTTTTGATTTTTTTTAAATTGTGATCTAGTTGACATATAACATTATATTAGTTTCAGGGATACAATATAATGATTTGATATGTGTATATATTACAAAATAATCTTAGATAATAGCATTGCCAAATTCCCAGGTATAATTGCTTATTTTTAAGAATGTCTCATACTGTAAAACTGCACATATTGATAATTTATTTTAGAAGATTTATATTTGTACATATATTAACACACAAATTACATGGCAGTGTCAAAAGAAAAATAATGTAAGAACCTTTGCCATTGCTGTCCCCTAGAATATTATTCTCCTTGGTATCAGCACTTGTTACCCACATAGTTCATGTTCTTATCTCCTTCACATTACTCCACTACCTTATCTGAGAGACATTTCCTGCTCAATCTATTGAAAAGTGGTGCTTCTCTTACTCTGTGCTTTGTTTTCCTTCATAATGCTTATCTCCTTCTAAAATATTTTATCTTTACATTTTCTACCTTACTGTAAGTTTTGTTTACTGTAGTATTCATCTAATCTAGAAGAGATGCAGTATACACCTGATACATCTTTGTCAAATTTTATGCTTCTGTGCTGATCAAGCCCTGTACTTTCTTTCCCCATAATTCACATGGTTCAGTAGAGCACATCTTAGTTTCCCCTTTTTTGATAAATATTGCTATATTTTCCCCTAGATTGAAGAATAGAAAAGCAAAGTAAAATACTTTCTCTATGTTATCCAAAATCTTAAAGGGAGAGTAATGTCTCCTTTCTTAAATTACTGAATTTTGTATGTAAATTATGGCAGGGATGTTTTCAGTCTTTTCTGAATACTTATTTCAGAATTCCTGAAAACTAGCATTGTATTTTGAATGGATATGCTTGTTACTTGACCAGCTAGTTAGTAAAATATATAGCTTCTCAGACTGTAATATGATTGAACTAATGGTCAGTATTATGTGATTTCAAGTATTACCAAAAGGAAGTTCCTTGTTATAAAAGCCAAATGTTTCAGTTGATCCTAAAGCAAACTTGTAACATTCTGCGTTCCCATATTAACTCTTTCACCACTATTATATTTAAAAGAACTATTTTTATAGCTTTTTGTGGTTAAAATTTAATGAGTGTCGGCCTTTGTTTCAAACAGTGAAACTAGACACATGGCCTTGGGCAACCTTTTAATGATTTCAGATTTAAAATGAAGTTTCTACTCATGATATTCATTATACCTTTTAAAACCAAGCAATACGTTCCTAATGCCATTATTCAATCACCTACCACACATAATTCTGTTTACATCTAATTACTTTAAAACCTGAGACTGAAGTCTACATTTTAATATATGGGATGGAAAATCAATGAAAACCTAGAATGATATTTACACTATTAAGTGTATCTAAACATTATTAAAGATATAAAAGGGAACAGTTTGGCCAGAATTCATTTCATTGTGTTTGCTTCCTTGTTGCTGTAATACAAGACTCACTGGATTTAGATGCCCACCAGCAAACCTCACTGTCAGTGTTGCACCAAAAAAACAACCACCTCCAGCTTTTTAGAAAACTAGATTTGTCAATGTTACTGAGTTGTGTGGCACAGTACACAGTAGATGAGAATGAAAGATTATTACTTAAGTCTGTAGAGTCCTTTTTATTTATTTATTGTTGAAGACTATTGTATGTTTGCCTTCCCCATCTGTTCTGAATGTGCTATTCTGTCATTGTTTATAAAAGCCGTGTGAAACATCAAGTTCACTATTTTGACTTGCAGGCAGAGTCTTTACTGTCTGATCCACCAAAGCCCAAAGGGCCCAATAAACCAAATTAAGGGAACTTGGATTTTAACCAGGCACATAGCAACCATTTGGGCTTCCCTGGTGGCTCAGATGGTAAAGAATCTGCCTGAAAAGTGGAAGACCTGGGTTTGAACACTATGTAAGGAAGATATGGAGAAGGAACTGGCAACCCACTTCAGTATTTTTGCCTGGAGAATCCCATAGATAGAGGAGCCTGGTAGATTACCAGACAATCTTACCTGCCTCCTGAGAAACCTGTATGCAGGTAAAGAAGCAAAAGTTAGAACCAGACATGGTACAACAAACTGGTTCCAAATTGGGAAAGGAGTATGTCAATGCTGTATATTGTCACCCTGCTTATTTAACTTCTATGCAGAGTACATCATGTGAAATGCTTGGCTGGATGAAGCACAACCTGGAATAAAGATTGCCAGGAGAAATATCAATAACCTCTGATATGCATATGACAATACCCTTATGGCAGAAAGTGATGGGGAACTAAAGAGCCTCTTGATGAAAGTCAAAGAGGAGAGTGAAAAAGCTGGCTTAAAACCAATATTCACAAAACAAAGATCATGGCATCCAATTCCATCATTTCATGGCAAATAGATGGGGAAACAATGGAAACAGTGAGAGACTATTTTTGGGGGCTCCAAAATCACTGCAGATGGTGACTGCAGCCATGAAATTAAAAGACCCTTCCTCCTTGGAAGAAAAGCTATGACAAACCTAGACAGCGTATTAAAAAGAAGACACATGACTTTGCCAACAGAGGTCAAAGCTATGGTTTTTCCAGTAGTCTTGTATGGATGTGAGAGTTGGACCATAAAGAAAGTTGAACTCTATAGAAAAGATGCTTTTGAATTGTAGTGTTGGAGAAGGATCTCTTGAGAGTCCCTTGAACTGAAGAGGCCAAACAAGCCAATCCTAAAGGAAATCAGTCCTGAATATTCATTGGAAGGACTGATGCTGAAGTTGAAGCTCCAATACTTTGGCCACCTAACGCAGAGAGCCTACTCACTAGAAAAGACCCTGATGCTGGGAAAGACTGAAAGCAGGAGTAGAAGGGTATGACAAAGGATGAGATTTTTTGGTAACATCATCGACTCAATGGACATGAGTTTGAGCAAGATCCGAGAGATGGTGAAGAACAGAGAGGCCTGGTGTGCTGCAGTCTCTGAGGTTGTAAAGATTCAGAGAGAATACTGTGTGACTGAACAACAACAAATTTTGTCTTTTCTTGTTATTATGCATTAGAATATTGTTTCATTGTTTCCCTGTGTAGAATTTTGGGAGCACTCTTCTTATAAGAGAGAACTCACAAATTCATGTTTTAAATAAAATTATTTTGGAAATGGACATATCTCACATGGCACATGATATGTATTCACTAGCTGAATTGAGGATAATTGTGAGGCATATACATTGTGAGGAAAACCTACTTCCTCCAATTTTAGGAATATGTAATTTTGAAGGAGTGATATTTAAAATCATATTGTTTTATATATGTGGATAATGCATCACAAGTTTATTAGCTGACTTCATGTATGTCAAATAATTAAGAAAGTATCTGATTAAGTATGGCAGGACTTCCAGTTCTGTGAACTTCTACAGTCATGTCAACTTTTTTGTCTATGTTTTCCAGTGAAAATAGCCATAATTATTGCATAGATATATGCAGCATTTGAGGATTTTTATAAAGAAAAGTATTATGGGCATATAAATTTATGTATATTTGTGTAAATGTATAGATGCTATTGGTGAATATATGAGTTTGTTGAACAGACATGACACGATGGAGAGAATTCTCAGGAAATAAAATGTTTATTAGACCTAAATCATTATTAAATATAGTTTAGCCAGTTTGGAAAATTTCACTTTATATTAATCTCAGTGATTATTGAAAAATGTCTTTTTGCTCTTATGTTAATAACTAAGTTTAAGTATATACTATTATATTTCTCTCTTCTAAACTAATTTTAATAACCTAAGATTCTTGATTGAAGTTGTAATTGCATAGAATAGAAATATTACACTAAAATATGAAATATGTGCATGAATTTGAAAAGTTAATTGCTTAATAATTTTATATTCTATAATATATGATTTAATACTCTCCACAATATTCTTTCATATCTATAAACTTGTTATCTATATCCCAATTGCCTATTTAATGGTTTATAGAAAGATAAACCCAATGAACAATATTTAATAAAAATATATTTTAAGTAATCAGTATAATTTAGAAGGGTCTGACTCTCAATTCATAATCCATAATTTCAAGAGTATCAAGAAAAATTTTTTTCATGACAGTTATTACTGAGATACCCATGGTTGATTTAATTGGGTACCTCCTGTTGCAGTGGTTCTGTTGCTTTTATGAAATGACTAAGACTGAGTATCTTTGATGATTCAAGTCTTGGTTGTTGAGTCCAATCTTTGTGGATGCATCACAGGTATCTTTTTTGAGGTCTTGCTACATCACACCCTAGACACTCCCAAGAGCAGAAAAGAAATGTGCTTGATATCCTAGCTTCAGCTGCCATTACAAAATTTCAAAAACTAGGTAGCCTGAATAACGGAAATATATTATCTCACAATTCTGGAGGCCACAAGGCCAAGATTAGGGTGCCAGCATGATTGAGATATGGTGAGAGCTCTCTTGAGAGTTTACAGATGGCTGCCTTCTTAACATGTCTTCACATGGCAGAAAAAGAGGAAGAACAAACTCGCTGATGTTTCATCTTATGAGGATCAGTCCCATTCTGAGAGCCTTAGTTTCATGACTCCATATTTCCAGTACTATCACATGAAGGTTAGGGTTGCAACACATGAATTTTGTAGGAAGATGCAATGTAGTTGCAAAGCATCAGACATGACTGGGTGACTAACAATTCAGTCCACATTACTCAGTTCCATATTCTTTACATAACTTGTACATACAACCTGTTGTCTCTTCCAAAAAATATTATTTTTCCTTGTTCTCAAAGAGAGCTGACATTGTGTTTTTCTTCTGATAGCTACTAAAATATGCTCTTATTGAAAAGAATATAATAATAAAAAAAGCCAAAACATTCAAATTTCCTAATATCCAGAAAGGAATGGTGGAGGGAAGGGCGATGTGAAATATCTTGCCACAAAACATAACAAGACTATATTTTTCAGTTTGAATTTTATTAAACAGTATGTAGCTCTGGCTTAAGATGGTAGGTCATAATATATCAATAAGTAAATTATTACTACCATCAAAATCATTTTCCTAACATCTTATAAGGAGAGCATTCAGTTTCCAAATATTTGTTATTTTGTTCCATGTCACTTTCTTTTGAGATTAAAATTTTTCCACTTTTAAATTTCTTTCAACTTTTCCTAGAGTGATAATTTTAAGACATTCTGGTAAGTGAATAAAGACACTTCAAGAAAATTAGCCTAATTTTACTTCCAGCTTAGTCAGTATCATATTTGTTAAAAGGAAAACAAACTTGTATCCATAAACGATTTTGAATAATCTGCGTCTGAATAATTCCAACTGACTTAGATTTCCCCATTAACTTGTCCTAACTCCCTAGGTAGTAAAATTTGAAAATTCAGGGCAATTAGAATTTCTTAAATAGGGCTTCTCTGGTGGCTCAGATGGTAAAGCATCTGCCTGTAATGTGAGAGACCCAGGTTTGATCCTTGGGTCAGGAAGATCCCCTGGAGAAGGAAATGGCAACTCACTCCAGTATTCTTGCCTGGAGAATTCTGTGGATTGAGGAGCTTGGTAGGCTACAGTCCACGGGGTTGCAAAAAGTGGGACACGACTAAGCAACTTCACTTCAGACTTTCTTAAAACACCTTTAAAATATCTTTTTCAATTAAAACTAAAATGGAAGAAGTGTTTTAATTATTATTTTTTTCATAAAATTAATGAAATAATTTTCATTACATTAAAAAATAATAATAGTAAATGGGCACCCAGGGTTTATATGAATCTGAGAATAGAGTGAAGAAAATGGATTTTAAATCCATGGAATGAGTTTCTATGTCATGAAGGAAAAAATACAAGTTCCTTTTGAGAAAATGAATTTAGTTCATTTATTCTAGCTTGTCTACATCTCTTAAGTTCCAAGGATAGCTTTGAGAAAAATGAAAACAGTAACAGATGACATTGCAATTGATGAATCAATTGATTTCATACTGAAACTATGCACCTGGTGATAGCAAGATGTTTTAATATTTGTTAAAGAGAAACAGAAGTTAATTGAAGGTTTACATTCATACCCCTTGAATTCTCAGAAAGATGATATAGTATGAGGTACTTTAATATAAAAACTCTGTTTGTTAGAAGATTATTTAACATTTCTGAGAATGTTATAGTTATTAAGAATATAGTTTGATAAGCTGTGTAGTATGTATTTCCCTGGTGACTGACAAGATATGTAGTATATGGAAGTATAATAAAGTTATTAATTTCTAGTCAATACTGTATACAAATATTTAATGCTTGTTAATATAGAAATCTTGATCACACCATTATAATATACCATTTTATAAATCATTGAGTCATAATTTGTGAATTATACTACCAAATTTCCTTCTAGTTATTGTCTTTCCAGTTTAAGCTTCAACAAAATTGGAAATAGTTCACCTTTGCTATTTCCCCTTTTTATAGGATTACAAAAACAACCCACTGAGGCATTTCTTCTGATATATACTACCTTTCTCCAAGTCACTTTCACATTGTTCTCATTCAGTAGATCATCTCAGCTGATTGTGAAAATAATGATATATATTCTAAATAATTTGTACTCATTAAACATAAGCTTGGAATAACTGAATAGCCATTTAATTGAGTCCTCCAAGATAGTTACCACTTTAAAAAGGAAATTTTAAACACTACAGGAACTGTTTAAAAGGAAATTTATACAGTTTCTAAAAGTGTCATTTCCAGCAGCAAGAGTGTGCAATAGTGATAATTTTGAGAACAGAAGTTCTGTAAACTACCTCTCACTGTGATTGAACAGTCTTTTTCTCTCATGGGCTGTCCAATCACTGCAGCTTCCAAGCTCCATTCTTTACCCTTATTGTGACCGTATCACATATCCACAGCAGTCTGTTCACCTTAAATTTCCTTCTGCTTTCTAATCTTTTAGGGATTGACATAGGAAATCCCTCTTCTCATCCATAATCTATCCTCCCTGTGTTTGAGTTACTGATGCCTTCTTCTCAACTGATAAAAGGGAGGGATGTATCCTGTCCTGTCAAAATCAGCATCTCCTCAAATGCCTCTCTCATTTTATATTCTCAGTGGTTTCACATTTTTGGATATCCTCTCCTGCTCTTCCTCATGTCTGGGGTATTTTTGCCAGGAGCCTAGAAACATATATTAATTTATATAATTTTCAAAAGGAAACCAAATAAAATGAAATCCCCTTTGATCCCCCCATTCCTCTATGGTAACTGTTTCATTTCACTTGTTCTCTTCATATGTGCACTTTTAAAAAGATAGACCTGTACATGCTGTTTTCCATTTCCTGTAAAGTTCCTGTTGCAGCTCCTGTAAAATCTTGCTCATACTCCATCATTTCTTCAAGTGTGGAGAGGTCCAGAGCAAACAGTCACCTCTCTTCAGCTGTCCTACTGACTTAAATATATATATCAGAGCAGCCCTTAGCTAAACTGAACTCTTTCTCAATAAATTACTCTTCTATTTCATGGCTTACTCCCACCCTTCAAGTTTTCCAACAATCAGTTTAGTTCAGTTCAGTTACTAAGTCATGTTCGACTCTTTGTGACCACATGGACTTCAACACACCAGGCCTCCCTGTCCATCACCAACTCCTGGAGTTGACTCAAACTCATGTCCATTGAGTCGGTGATGCCATCAAACCACATCATCCTCTGTCATCCCCTTCTCCTCTTGCCTTCAATCTTTCCCAGCATCAGAGGCTTTTCAAATGAGACAGTTCTTCACATCAGGTGGCCAAAGTATTGGAGTTTCAGCTTCAGCATCAGTACTTCCAATGAATATTCAGGGCTGATTTCCTTTAGGATGGACTGGTTGGATCTCCTTGCTGTCTGAGGGACTCTCAGGAGGCTTCTCCAACACCATAGTTTAAAAGTATCAATTCTCAGTTTTCTTCATAGTCCAACTCTCACGTCCATACATGACTACTGGGAAAACCATAGCTTTGACTAGACGGATCTTCATTGGCAAAGTAATGTCTCTGCTTATTAATGTGCTGTCTTGATTGGTCACAACTTTTCTTCCAAGAAGCAAGTGTCTTTTAATTTCACAGTTGCAGTCACCATCTGCAGTGATTTTGGAGCACAAAAATTAAAGTCTGTCATTGTTTCCATTGTTTCCCCATCTATTTGCCATGAAGTGATGGATCTTAGTTTTCTTTTCTTTTTTTTTTTTTGATTTTAAAATTCATCTTAGTTTATTTTATCCTAATGTCAACCATTGTATACTTACTATCCTGTTAGAATGAATATACATAATTTTTTCATTAACTTAAACCCTTTTTAGAATAAGACAAAAGAAAAAGACAAACACACACACACAAAATACAATTTTATGACTCTGATAACTAGGTCTGATTTCCCTTTGGTTTCAGTGGATATATTAATGTTTATTCATTAATTATTTGTCCAATTAGGCATTGCCTACTATAGATTAGACTAGGCAAAATAAAAATGTAGAAATTTAGTTCTGTCAATGAAGCACTTTCAGCCAAGAACTATAAAATAGATATCTAAGCTAATATAGTTAATGAGCTATTACAGTACTCACAGATACAATTCAGCACAAAACACTGACTGACCAGCTTCCCAGGGCTAGGATGTTAGGGTGAAGAAAGTATTCTAGATGAAATTGTTTAGGGAAGATGTGTGGAAGTTACAATCCTGGAGAAATCCTTATGACTGGAATTTCTTAGGCAAAGGGGTATTTTTGAAAGAAAATGCATAGCAATCTCTTGTGACTGAATTTCTTAGGCAAAGGGGTATTTCTGAAAAAAAAGGCTGGGAGAAGATTGAGATCACGGCAGGTGTTACCTGCACAACCAGAGTATAAATTCTATCCCTTGGGCAAAAGGAAGCCATGGAAAGAAGCAAGGGAGTGATAGAACAAGTCAGTTCTGTATAAAGAGCATTCGGTAACTGTAGAAACTGGATAAAAGGCAGAGAAGTTAAAAAACTATCGCTATAGTTTTGAGAAAAGATTTGGCTCCTTCCTTTTGGAAGTGTGGTGAGAATAAAGTGGTTACTATTAAGAAAATACCTTACTTAATTCCTCCCTGAAAGTAGAAAGCAGAGTAAGATGAAAAATATATATAAAAAAAGAATGACTAGACCATTTGATGAATTTTCTACATTTGAGCACAGTAATAAAATTACTAAGGGCCTTGATTGCCCCAGTGACAAAATACAGCCTTGACGTTCTCCTTTTCCTATTTGGTAACAGTCTGTTATTCCATGTCCAGTTCTAACTGTTGTTTCTTGACCTGCATACAGATGTCTCAAGAGGCAATTCAAGTGATCTGATATTCCCGTCTCTTGAAGAATTTTACAGAGTTTGTTTTGGTCCACACAGGCACAGGCTTTGGCTTAGTCAATAAAGCAGAAGTAGATGTTTTTCTGGAACTCTATTGCTTTTTTGATGATTCAGTGGATGTTGGCAATTTGACCTCTGATTCGGCTGCCTTTTCTAAATCCAGCTTGAGCATTTAGAATTTCATGGTTCACATACAGTTGAAGACTTGTTTGGAGAATTTTGAGCATTACTTTATTAGCGTGTGAGATAACTGTAGTTTTGCGGTAGTCTGAGCATTCTTTAGCATTGCCTTTCTTTGGGATTGGAATGAAAACTGACCTTTTCCAGCCCTGTGGCCACTGCTGAGTTTTCCAAATTTGCTCGCATATTGAGTGCAGCATTATCTTTTAGGATTTAAATTAGCTCAACTGGAAGTCCATCACTTCCACTAGCTTTGTTCATAGTGATATTTCCTAAGGCCTACTTGGCTCTGCATTCCAGGATGTCTGGCTATAAGTGAGTGATCACACATTCATGATTATCTGGATCATGAAGATCTTTTTAGTATAGTTCTTCTGTGTGTTCTTGCCACCTCTTCTTAACATCTTATGCTTCTGGTAGGTTCACAAGTAAGCTCATCTTTGCATGAAACATTCCTTTGATATCTCTAATTTTCTTAAGGTGATCTCTAGTCTTTCCCATTCTATTGTTCTCTATTTCTTTGCACTGATCACTGAGAAAGGCTTTCTTATCTCTCCTTGCTATTCTTTGGAACTCTGCATTCAACTGGGTATATCTTCCCTTTTCTCCTTTGCCTTTTGCTTCTCTTCTTTTCTCAGCTATTTTAAGGCCTCCTCAGATAACCATTTTGCTTTTTTGCAATTCTTTTCTTGGGGAATGTTTTGATCTCTGCCTCCTGTACTGTGTCATGAACTTCTGTCCATAGTTCTTCAGGCAGTCTATCAGATCTAATCCCTTGAATCTATTTGTCATTTCCACTGTAGAATCATAAGGGATTTGATTTAGGTTATACCTGAATAGGCTAGTGGTTTTCCTTACTTTCTTTAATATGTCTGAATTTGGCAATAAGGTATTCATGATCTGAGCCACAGTCAGCTCCCAGTCTTGTTTTTGCTGACTGTATAGAACTTCTCCATCTTTGGGTGCAAAGAATATAATTAATCTGATTTCAGTATTGACCATCTGGTAATGTTCACTTGTAGTCTTCTTGTGTGTTGTTGGAAGAAGGTGTTTGCTATGACCAGTGTGTTCTCCTGGCAAAGCTCTATTAGGCTTTGCCCTGCTTCATTCTGTACTCCAAGGTCAAATTTGTCTATTACTCCTCATATTTCTTGACTTCCTACTTTTGTATTCCATTCCCCAGAATGAAAAGGATATCTTTTTTGGGTGTTAGTTGTAGGTCTTGTAGGTCTTCATAGAACCATTCTACTTCAGTTTCCTCAGCATTACTGGTCGGGGCATAGACTTGGATTACCATGATATTGAATGGCTTGCCTTAGAAATAAACAGATCATTCTGTCATTTTTGAGTTTGTGTCTAAGTACTGCATTTCATATTCTTTTCTTGACTATGATGGCTACTCCATTTCTTCTAAGGTATTCTTGCCCACAGTAGTAGATATAATGGTCACCTGAGTTAAATTCACCCATTCCAGTGCATTTTAGTTCACTGATTCCTAAAATGTCAATGTTCACTCTTGCCATCTCCTGTTTGACCACTTCCAATTTACCTTGATTCGTGGACCTAACATTCCATGTTCCTATGCAATATTGCTCTTACAGCAATATTGGACTTTACTTCCATCATCAGTCACATCCACAACTGGACATTGTTTTTTCTTTGGCCCTTTTTCTTCATTCTTTCTGGAGTTATTTCTCCACTGATCTCTAGTAGCATATTGGGCACCTACCAACCTGGGGAGTTCATCTTTCAGTATCCTGTCTTTTTGCCTTTTGATACTGTTCATGAGGTTCACAAGGCAAGAATACTGAAGTAATTTCCCATTCCCTTTTCCAGTGGCCCACGTTTTGTCAGAACTCTCCACCATGACCCATCCATCGTGGGTGGTCCTACATGGCATGGCTCATTGTTTCATTGAGTCAGAGAAAGCTGTGGTCCATGTGATCATGTTGGTTAATTTCCTGTGATTGTGGTTTTCAGTCTATCTCCCCTCTGATGGAGAAGGATAAGAGGCTTATGGAAGGTTCTTGATGGGAGAGTGACTGAGAGGGGAATTGGGTCTTGTTCTGATGGTTGGGGTCATGATCAGTAAATCTTTAATCCAAATTTCTGTTGATGGGGGAGCTGTGTTCCTTCCCTGTTATTTACCTTTGTCCATAGGTAAATTACCTATGGTGGAGGCAATGAAGATAATGGCAACCTCCTTCAACATGTCCCATGCATGCACTGCTACAGTCAGTGCTTCCAGCCTTCTCAGCATGCCGCTGCTGACCCACCCATCCACTGGAGACTACTGGACACTTACAGGCAAGTCTGGTTCAGTCTCTTGTGGGGTCACTGCTCCTGTCTCCTAGGTCCTGGTGTGCACAAGGTTCTGTTTGTGCCCAGGAAGAGTTTGTGTCCCTGTCCTGTGTAAGTTCTGGGGCTCTATGGTGAGCTTAATGGTGACCTCCTCCAAGAGGGCTTATGCCATACCCAGGTCCTCAGCACCCAGAGGCCGTGCCCCTGAGACAGTCCACTGCTGACATGTACCTCCACAGGAGATACTCAGAAACAGTTCTGTCTCAGTCTCTGTGGGGTCTCTGGGTCCTGGTGCAACAAAGGTTTGTTTGAGCCCTCTGAGCATTTCTGGTGGGTATGGGCTTTAATTCTAAATGCGATTTTGCCCCTCCTACCATAGTCCACTCATGTAGACTTCTATTCTTCTACCCTCTAATGGGTATCATTCTTCGCAATTCTAACCTTATCCTTTCACTCTCCTTTCCCTCTCCTTTCCTTCTCCTTCTAGGAGATTTAGGTAACTTTGAATGCCATATATAATGCCATAAATGCCATGCATTTATAGTGCCATATATAATGACCTTTATTTGAGATAAATAGAGATGAGTCTATCTTTACTTCACTTATCTACTTATCTATGGTACAGCTATCTTAGATTAATGGGTGCAAACTCTTTGGCATGTTTGTCCTTAATTCCATGTCTTCACTTTAATTAATATGCAACAGCTTACTAACTTTTGCCAGTCACCCAACCCTACAAAATATGGCCTCCTTAACCAACTTATGTAATCTCACATTTTAACACCCAATTTGTAAAACCCCCATAATTAGTAATTTTTAATACATAAATTTAATTATGCATTGTTTTTCTGTTTGCTAGAATCTGCTTTAATATGGACAGATAGTGCTCATATCTCTAATATGTAACTCACTCAATTCCTATCAGTCAGTGTAGCTGGGGCATCTTTGAGCCAGGCCCTACTTTGTTTGATTTCATTAAAGGGCTTTTTTTTTTTTTTTTTAATTACCAAGAAAGATAACTTTTCAAAACATTTCACAAACTTTGAATAGAATTTCATTTTTAATTTTGTCTACTTGCCAAACTTTATTTTTTTATTTTAAGATGTGATTCAACCCCTCACAGGTTAAATGTCTGATTCTGAATTCCAGTTCTACCAGCCCCTTTGTATGTGATCTTTGGCAAAATACAGTGTGTCTTTGTGCCTCAGTTTTATTGTCTATATAAATCTCATGTGTGTGTGCTTAGTTCCACAGTCATTTTAGACTCTTCGAGAGCCCATGTACTGTAGCCCTCCAGGCTCCTCTGTCCATGGGGATTTTCCAGGCAATAATACCGGAGTGGGTTGCCATGCATACCTCCAGGGGATCTTCCCAATCTAAGGATTAATCCCAGGCCTCCCACATTGCAGGTGAACTCTTTACCGTCTGAGCCATCAGGAAAGCCTGGCAATCTCATACACACACACACACACACACACACACACACACACACACACAGACGCATTGGAAAAGGCCCTGATGCTGGAAGGATTGAAAGCAGAAGAAGAAGAGGGTGACAGAGGATGAAACAGTTGAATGGCATCACCAATGCAGTGGGCTTGAATTTGGAAAAACTCCAGGAGAAGGTGAGGAACAGGAAGGCTTGGCATGCTGCAGTCCACAGGCTTGTGAAGAGTTAGACAGGACTTGATGACTGAACAACAACAGCTGTATATATTTAACAAATATAAGTATTGCTTTCAAGCTTATTTGTGTGAAACAATCAGAAATATTCATGGTGCCTATTGAAGAAAGTAGGGAAAACCACTAGACCATTCAGGTATGATCTAAATCAAATCCCTTATGATTATACAGTGGAAGTGACAAATAGATTCAAAGGATTAGATCTGATAGACTGCCTGAAGAACGATGGACAGAGGTTTGTGACATTGTGTAGCAAGGAGTGATCAAGACCATCTCCAAGAAAACGAAATGCAAAAAGGCAAAATGGTTATCTGAGAAGGCCTTAAAATAGCTGAGAAAAGAAGAGGAAAAAAAGGCAAAGGAAAAAAGGAAAGATATAACCAGTTGAATGCAGAGTTCCAAAGAATAGCAAGAAGAGATAAGAAAGCCTTCCTCAGTGATCAATGCAAAGAAATAGAGGAAGATAATAGAATGGGAAAGACTAACGATATCTTCAAGAAAATAAGAGATAACAAGGGAATACTTCATGCAAAGATGGGCACTAAAAAGGACAGAAATAGTATGGACTTAACAGAGCAGAGGATATTAAAAGAGGTGGCAAGAATACACAGAAGAATTATACAAAAAAGAGCTTCGTGTCCCAGATAGTCATGATGGTGTGACCATTTACCTAGAGCCAGACATCCTGGAATGTGAAATCAAATGGTTCTTAGGAAATATCACTATAAACAAAGCTAGTGGAGATGATGGAATTCCCATTGATCTATTTCAAACCCTAAAAGTTGATGCTGTGAAAGTGCTGCACTCAATATGCCAGCCAATTTGGAAAATGCAGCAGTGGCCACCGGGCTGGAAAAGATCAGTTTTCATTTCAACCCCAAAGAAAGGCAATGCCAAAGAATGTTCAGACTACTGCAAAACTACAGTTACCTCACACGCTAGCAAAGTAATGCTCAAAATTCTCCAAACGAGGCTTCAACTGTATGTGAGCTAAGAACTTCCAGGTGTTCAAGCTGGATTTAGAAAAGGCAGAGGAACCAGAGATCAAATTGCCAACATCCACTGGATCATCGAAAAAGCAAGAAAGTTCCAGAATAAACATCTACTTCTGCTTTATTGATTATGACCAAAACCTATGGCTGAAGACCACAACAAACTCTGGAAAATTCTTAAAGAGATGGGAATACCAGACCACCTGAACTGCTTCTTGAGAAATCTGTATGCAGCTCAGGAAGCAACAGTTAGAACTGGACATGGAACAAGAGACTGTTCCA
Source organism: Neotragus moschatus (assembly GCA_006410615.1). Classification (NCBI taxonomy): domain Eukaryota; kingdom Metazoa; phylum Chordata; class Mammalia; order Artiodactyla; family Bovidae; genus Neotragus; species Neotragus moschatus. The sequence continues at coordinate 1,872,734 of SJYA01001036.1, read as the reverse complement.
AATCGGTAAAGGAGTACATCAAGGCTGTATTTTGTCACCCTGCTTATTTAACTTATATGCAGAGTACATCATCATATATGCTGGGCTGGATGAAGCACAAGCTGGAATGAAGATTGCCCAGAGAAAGATCAATAACCTCTGGTATGCAGACGACACCATCCTTATGGCAGAAAGCAAAGAAAAACTGAAGAGCCTCTTGATGAAAGCGGAGAGTGAAAAAGTTGCCTTAAAACTCAACATTCAGAAAACTAAGATAATGGCATCTGGTCCCATCACTTCATGGCAAATAGTTGGGGAAACAGTGGAAACAGTGACTGACTTTATTTTGGGGGCTCCAAAATCACTGCAGATGGTGACTACAGCCATGAAATTAAACAATACTTGCTCCTTGGAAAAAAAGTTATGACTAACCTAAACAGCATATTAAAAAGCAGAGACATTACTTTGCCAACGAAGGTCCGTCTAGTCAAAGCTATGGTTTTTCCAGTAGTCATGTATGGATTTGAGAGTTGGACTATAAAGAGAACTGAGCACCAGAGAACTTATACTTTTGAACTGTGGTGTTGGAGAAGACTCTTGAGAGTCCTTTGGACAGCAAGGAGATCCAACCAGTCCATCCTAAAGAAAATCAGTCCTGAATATTCATTGGAAAGGCTGAAGCTGAAACTCCAATACGTTGCCCACCTGATGTGAAGAACTGTCTCATTTGAAAAGACCCTGATGCTGGAAAAGATTAAACTTGGGAAGAGAAGGAGACAGCGGAGGATGAGATGGTTAGATGACATCACCAACTCAATGGGCATGAGTTAATAAGGTCCGGGAGTTGGTGCTGGACAGGGAGGCTTGGTTTGCTGCAGTTCATGGGGTCACAAAGAGCTGGACACAAATGAATGACTGAACTGACTAAGGAACCACTCAGTGGATGCTATGCTACTGGTTATCCTCTTCTTTTTCCTTCCTGTCATTATTTTCACTTGGATAAGGCATACCATTATTATACTGGTTCACTCACTTAAGAAGAATGGGCTTATCTTATCTGTCTTGTATTCTTAGGTGCTACTTATTCATGGTTTCTGAAACAACTTACCACGAACCTAGTGACTTAACAGCACAAATTGTCTATCCTACAGTTCTATAGGTCAGAAGTCCAACATGGAAGTATTGGGCTAGAATCAAGTTGTCAGTCAGGCTAATTTCCTTACCAGAGGCTCCTTGGAAGAAGGTTCCTGTTTCTTTTCCATTTCTGAAGCTTCTTGTGTTCATTGACTTGTGCCTCTCACCATCTTTCTTTAAAGTCAGAAATATTGCCTCTATCTTTTATTTTCTCCTACTTCTTAGATTTTTTTCCCTCTGACCACAATTAAGAAGGGTTCCAGGCTTTCTAGGATTCATGTGGGTAGACTGGATCCACTTGAATAATCTAGTCTAATACTCCCATTTCAAAGTTCTCAGCATTTATCATATCTGACAATTCCCTTTGGCTCTGGAGATTGAGACACTGATATCTTTGGGAATCCATTATATTGACTACTATACCTACTTTCTAATATACCTACTACCTTATTGAGTCATAGGTGTCATATGGAGTCATATGATGGATGGGGAAAATTGCCAATATAAATCCCTTATTTTTTGCCACAAATCGTTGTAACAATATTGTAATTAAAAGTTACTCTTGAAATTTATTTGTACTCTTTACAGTAGATTAATACTTCAGATATAATACCATTTTGGATGTCATATATTTCTTTTTGACATGCATAAACAGTTTCATTAGGGGACACATTTAATTTAAAATACCATGCATTATTGAGAATGAGTAAAATAATTACCTTTAAATATTAAATTATCACCAATACACATTAATATTCAAAGATGTTTACAAACTCTGAATGGAATTCGAAATTTATCCTCCATAAGCAGTATTTTCTAATAGGAAGCCATCTGGAAGCCATTATGTTGGAGAGCAAGAAAATTATAACAGTTCAAAATGTTCTCACATTCTACAGCATAAGTTTTCTTAGGGGATGTTAGGGCTGTTATAGTGTTAGGCTCTTTCGGAAGTCATGTAAGTGTTATTTTTAGTCCATTAACACTTCTCCCATATTAGCTATTAAGGTGGCTTTGTTGTGACTGCTACTGAGAAAGGGATTGATTATAAAGGAAGAGTGTATCTATATAAATGAATCTAAGTTGAAGAAAATGATGGATGTAGAATAATAAACTAAAATAGACAAAGCTATGGATTTATACATAATAGAGGAATTGTGAAAGGATAAGGATAAAACTTGATAGATTCTATAACCAATTGGAGAATTAATGATAGATTTTTTGCCTACTTTACACTTCTGTTAAACTTTCTAAGCATTCATGTGAAAAATAAGTAGCTTCCAGATACTGAAAGAGGTTTTTCTTTCCAAGTCTTAGATAGGTATTGCTTTTTGTAGGTGCATTCATTATTCTTTTAATTTCATTGAAATTTAAATGTTTTAAACATATTGAACCTAGGTTGAAATTTTCTGTTATTTTAAAAAAGAAGGGTTAATTTATGAATGCAGTGTAACTGTAAATGATTTATAAAATATATGATTATATAGAATACACATTTTGAATCTTTTGCAGCCCTGGTCTGTTATATTTCTAACTCCCCCACAGAAATAACCATGGCTAACACTTGCATCTCCATGAACAAGCACATACATTAAACAAATACTTCATTTCAGTAGAAACTGGATCATGCTTTCATATATCTTTTGGTTTTTTGCTTTTTTTCATGTGTAGCCACTTCATAGATTTTCCCTTTCAGACCATGTAGGTGTTAATTCTTTATTTTTAATGACTTCCATTTTATTCATTGTACATAAATAACATTCTATTTTCCTACTCCTCTTTTAAGGAATATTTACGATATTTCTAGTTGATTACCATTTCATATTAAGATATAATAATCACATTTGATACATATATTTTTATGCATACATGTGGCTATTCTTTGAAGATAGATTCCTTGAAATTACTGTCTTCTAAGACTTACTGTCAAATATGATTGTCAGTCCCACATACTTCTAAGCCACAATAGTGTTTCCTTTCTGCCATAGTTTTTTCAATAATTACTATTTGTTTTTATTGTTGCAGGACTTTAATATCCCTTTATTTAAAATTACTAAATATTTGCATTCTGTTACCAACAATGGATGTTTGACAAATCACTGTTATGGTGACATACTTTGATTTCACCTTAGTTGAAGTTATCATCAGTTATCTTCCCTTACTCTCATTTATTTATTGAGCAGTTATTTATTGAATACCTACTATGTGCCAGTCTGGCAATAAAGATATAAATGAAGCAAATAAAAAGTCTTGTTTTCATGAAGGGTTATCTTCTAGAGGGAAGGGGACACTCAATGAAAGAAAAAAAGAAAAGAAAAGAAAAATTGCATGTAGTGTGTCATATGGTGAAAGAGCTACAATTTTTTATTTAATCAGATAAGGAATATATGGCCAATGAACATGTGAGAGGAGATAATTTACAATTTTTAATATAGAAGTAAGGAAGCCTTAATTTATTGTATGGAGTTTAAGAAAAAAAAAGAAAAAGAAGAAACTAAGGAAGTCATGATTATGTGCCAGAAAGCTTTCCAGCTTAAGGAGCTGATGCAAGAATGAGCCTGTTATTTTTGGAGATCATCAGGGCTACTGATGTGACAGGAAAGAATGAGCTGGGAGGGTAGTGGGTGGTGAGATTAAACAGGCAACAGAGATAGGACTATGTCCATCTCGTTAGACAATAAGGAGCACTTTGGCTTTAATTATGAATCATGTGAGGGGCCAAACTTTTGAAGGTTATTGAGTAGGTGAGTAGGTAGTGGCAGCATAAATCACACATTTAAATGATTCAGGCTTCTGTGTTGGAAAAAAGTTAAATTATAAGTAATAAGAATAAAATTAGCTTCTTGCATTTTCCTGCATGTGACATGATGGCACCTATTTACAAAATGTTAATTTGACAAATGGTGATAAATATTCAAATTCTAGATATATGGTAAAAGAAGAACTATCCAAATTTGTTGATTCATTTAAGGAAAATGTGAAGGAAAAAAAAAAAACACTAGAGAAATCCCAAGATGATTTCTCAGTGATTTAGAATGAGCAAATGGAAAGATGAAATTGTAGCTTGCTAAGATGGGAGAGGAAAAATATGTACCTTGGAGGAAATAAGAAACAGAGATTGCTAATCACTATATTTATAGCACTTTACTTTTGAGTTGTCTGTTACAAGGGGAAATGTTAAGAATGCTACAGTACATTCAATTCATGAGTTCAGAATATTGTTAGGAGATACACATCTGTGAAATAGATACTATTTAAATCAATAAAGCTGGATGAGTAAGTGTGAATAAAGAAGAGTGCCAAGGATTGAACTCTGGAGCTTTTCAGTATTCAATAGTTCGGTTGCTGAAGAATCTGAGGAAAAGCCAATGAAGTAGAAAGAAGAATCAGGAGACTGCTTCAAGCCAAGTGACAAAAACATTTCTAGGAGACATCAAATATGTATGAAAGATCCAGTAGGATGAAGAGAGAAAATTGAAGACATGCCTTCTTAAGGAGATGAAAATACCGGATCACCTTACCTGTCTCATGAGAAACCTGTATGCGGGTCAAGAAGCAACAGTTAGAACCAGACTTGGAACAAATAAATAGTTCCAAATTGGGGAAGGAGTACTTCAAGTCTATATATTGTCACTGGTTTAACTTATATGCAGAGTACATCATGTGAAATGCCAGGCTAGATTAATCACAAACTAGATTCAAGTTTGCCAGGAGACATATCAACAACCTCAGATATGTAGATGATACCACTCCAATGGCAGAATGTAATTAAGAACTAAAGAGCCTCTTGATGAGGGTAAAAGAGAAGAGTGAAAATAGTGAGTTTAAAACTCAATATTCAAAAAACTAAGATCATAGCATCCAGTTCCATCACTTCATGGCAAATAGACGGGGAAAAAGCAGAAACAGTGAGATTTTATTTTCTTGGGCTCCAAAATCACTGCAGCCATGAAATTAAAAGACACTTGCTCCTTTTAAGGAAGGAAAGCTATAACAAACCTAAACAGTGTATTAAGCAGCAAAGACACAACTTTGCTTACAAACGTCAAAGCTATGGTTTTTCCAGTAGTCATATACAGATGTGAGTTGGACCATAAAGAAGGCTGAGTGCTAAAGAATTTACTCCTTCAAATTATGTTACTAGAGAAGACTCTTGAAGAGTCCCTTAGACTGCAAGGAAATCAAACAAGTCAATCCTAAAGGAAATAAACCTTGAATATTCATTTGAAGGACTGATGCTGAAGCTGAAGCTCCAATGTTTTGGCTTCCCGATGTAAAGAGCCAAATCATTGGAAAAGAACTTAATGCTGGGAAAGAAAGATTGAAGCAAAAGGAGAAGAGGAAAGAAGAGAATGAGATTGTTAGACAGTATCACCAACTTAGTGGACATAATTTGATCAAACTCGGGGAGATAGTGAAGGACAGGGAAGCCTGGTGTGTTGCAGTCCATGGGATCTCAGAGAGTTGGACACGACTTAGAGACTGAATGGCAAAACAAAAGACTTAGGTAGAAATGTAGATTCTACCTGGACATACTAAATCAGAATATTCCAACAACAGTTCGGTTGGTTCATGGCATTTTAAGGCTGTTAAAGTGAGTTTCCCAGAGAAGGCAATGGCACCTCACTCCAGTACTCTTGCCCGGAAAATCCCATGGACGGAGGAGGCTGATGGGCTGCAGTCCATGGGGTCGCTGGGAATCGGACACGACTGAGTGACTTCCCTTTCACTTTTCACTTTCATGCATTGGAGAAGGAAATGGCAACCCAGCCCAGTGTTCTTGCCTGGAGAATCCCAGGGACAGGAGAGCCTGGTGGGCTGCCGTCTATGGGGTCGCACAGAGTCGGACACGACTGAAGCGACTTAGCAGCAGCAGCAGCAACAGCAGCAAAGTGAGTTTCCTGTTAAGGATGTATGAGGCATGTATGTCTCTGATACATCACATTTTGCTAAATCAGACAGTGGTGAATTATCTGATAGTATTTTAATCATAGCATTAAGTAAATTGTTCTAAAATCAGTCCAGAGATTAAATTTGTTTACATAGCTTATGAAATGGAAAATGAAAAGAAATGTTAATTATCATGAAGTTTTTAGTGTTTATATTACAGAAATAACACATTGTTCTCTCTTCTTGGAGAATTTTTATTCCACTGCATTTACTCAGAGATGACTTCCCAAACCTTCCCCCATTCTCTAGTCTAGATTCCTTTCAGTAACCATAAACATTTCACCTTAGCTACATTAATCAAAAGTGGAGTGGCAAGGATTGGGAACTAAAAGATCATTGGATATCCTGGCACTTCTTTATATGTGAACTTTGACATTTATTTAAACCGGTTATAAATATTTACTTTTTATTTTATTTTGGGGGAAAATTTGTTTGTTGAAGATTCATACAGAAAAAGATTTGCTTACTAAGCCATGTCTATATGTTGAAACAAAGCAAAGAGTATGAAAATGGCAAAATATTTATCACTTTTATGTACTTTTCTTTTTTAAGCAATGTTTTTCTTTGTGATTTTCCTAATTTAATAACTTTTACAGAGAATATTAAACAGCATAAATTTAAATGATTAGCTTAAAAATATTTCTGAGTAGTAAGTAATAAATACATGCATTAATTCCGTTGTTTCTCAAATTTAAAGTAATATTCAATTTACATTAATGGAAACATTTTTAGAAAAACTTTGAAAGTACTTTTTGGAACTTTCAATTTGGTAATTGCATATAATTACCATTATGAAGAAAAAATTTGCCAGTTTAACTTGATAGGTGAAATATAATAATTTTTGAACCATCATCAAAATGAATAACACACACCTATTAGAAAATTTAAAAAATTGTATTACCAATTGTTGATGAGAGCATGTAGCAAATTTAACTTTTATATATTTCTAATAGGAATTCAAAATTATATAACCTTTTACAATTAAATATAAACTATCTTATCATTTAATAATCCTAATCTGAGATATTTACCCAAGAGAAATAAAAATGTGTCTTCACAAAGACTCTTAAGTGAATGTTTATAATAATTAAATATAGAATACAACCTAATGTCCTTCAACTGGTGAATGGATAAGCAAACTGTGATGCATCAATACAATAGAATGAGAAAAAAATGATGATTTCATGTAACAACATGAAGTATCTCAAAAGCATAAGGCTAAATAAGTCAGACCAAAGGGGCTATAACCTGAATGTTACCATTCACATGCTCTTGTGAAAAAGTTGAAACTACAAGCTCAGAAATCACATTAGTAATCCCAGGGAACAAGGGTAGAGGGAAAGGAATTAACACAGCTGAGCGTGGAAACTTTTACATGCATGTATTTGTGTGTGTGTGTATACATTAAACATATATTACATATATTTATATGTGTGTGTATGTATTGAATATATGAGTGTATAACAAATATATAGCTAAATGGAATATATTTCACTGTGTTTAAATTACCTCAAAAATTTAAAATACCTCAAAAATTCTGACTTAGATAAGGAAAAATGCAACTATAAATTCTTACAGATTAATAAACTATATACACTATTTCACTTTTAAAAAATCCTGACTTTAAGTTTAAGGTAATGTGTTTACATATTCCCCTTAAAAAAGTTTTCAGAAGAGACAATTTTGACTAGAGAGAAATTTTAGTGTTACTTTCCTGCATAAACTCCCCACCACTATCTCCGTTTCTCAGTGTTCCTGAGATTTGACTTTCAGTAGAAATAAAACAGACTATATTTAAAAAATTTAATTCAGTAATGTTTCATGAAATCTTATATTTCTTTATTTAACTTTCCCAGGGCTGGTTTCTCTTCTTCATCAGTGTTAATAGTAATTCAAAAATATGATGTATATAAATGATTAACTGAGTGCATAAGAGGTCTCGTCAGCATTATTAACTTTTGTTCTTATTACTAATATATTTTAGTAATTAATTGCACAATCGATTATTTTAGCATTGTAACATGTATAAAGAATATAAGCTTTGGGAGAGGAGGCACCATGGTTTATTCATGACTGCTATATTCAGAGTCTAGCATTGTGCTGTGCAAAAATTATATTCATAAATATTTCTTGAATAAATAGCTATGGATAAATAAGGTCATAAACAAAGGAACATAAAATAATAATAGCATCTAAATAAATGTAAATGGGATAACAGAAAAGAGACTAACCCTTATTAGACTCTTATTTTGCATTTGAGCCTCATAGAGGGAAAAAAGGAAAAAAAAAAAAAAAGCAAAACTAGAAATGTATATAGAGGGAAACTGTTAAATTTAAGTATGTACTATAAAATACTTTTGGAGAAGGCAATGGCACCCACTCCAGTACTCTTGCCTGGAAAATCCCATGGACGAAAGAGCCTGGTAGGCTGCAGCCCATGGGGTCACGAAGAGTCAGACACGACTGAGCAACTTCACTTTCACTTTTCACTTTCATGCACTGGAGAAGGAAATGGCAACCCACTCCAGTGTTCTTCCCTGGAGAATCCCAGGGACAGGGGAGCCTAGTGGGCTGCCGTCTATGGGTTCGCATAGAGTCAGACACGACTGAAGCAACTTAGCAGCAGCAGCAGCATAAAATATTTTAAAAATTGCTTTCTATCAACCCATATTATCATTGGTCATAAGACATCTGTACTTTTCCTATATGAAAGATGTTTTGTTCATTTCAAGCATTAAGCTTTGAACCAGTACATTCAAGTTGTCTTTTTATTAGTCCTGAAAGTCTCTGGAACATCATGCTTCATTTTTTCAAATGAGATTCTCTTCCCTTAGCTCTTTTTTCTGAGACAGTGTCCCTTTTTGTTGTGGGGAAGTCTGTGCCCCACACAGACCTGCAGGAGATAATAAGAGTAGTTCTGTTGACTTGATTTTCTCTGCTTCCCCATGATCCTTTTGTCTATCTGATCACTCCTTGACTGATTAGCATCTGTGGTGGAGATCTGAAACTGTCCCTCAGCTTGGTTAGGCCATTAATTCCCAACTGTCTTGGCTTCATCTTGCCTCCTATGATGCTAAGTCCCTATGATTTCTATCCCCTGTCTCTTAGGGTGGTGCACCTACCTTACCCTGCTGCCGGGAGCCCCATACTGCATTCACTAGCTCTCAACTCCACGTCCACCCGCTCAAGAGTGGGACAAACCTGGGGCCAGCTTTGACCCCAGTGTGTCAGTAGGGTTGATCTATACATGCACTGAGGAAGCCAGAGAGCAGCTGTTTTTCTAGAGTTTTAATTGATGAGTGAGTGTATGAGAGCTATGTATTTTACTTTTCACTTGTCTAATCCCTTGAGCTAAAGCTCAAAGAGGAGAAAAAAATGGGCCAGATTGGCTCAATTTACAGTCCTCCTTCTCTCTCTCTTTTTTTTTTCTCTAATAATTTCCTCAACTCCCAGACTCTCTACAGTTTTCCCTTTGTTGTTGAATTTATTATTATTATTTATCTCATTGCCATGCATCTGTTAGTTAGTCTGCTCATAAGGGAAAGATATATGGTTCCAGTATCACAGGGAGGTTATTTTCTCTAGACAGTAGGAAGCTCCTAGGAGACGTTTCCAGGCCTTAGCTCCTGGAACTTTAGTGGAAGTTTTTGGGTGAGGAAAAAGGTCATGAGGCAATTTCAAATATCTTCCTTCAAGATAACAATCTAGCTGAGGTTATAGGTTCCCTGAAAAATTCTATTCAGTGTGTTGGAAACTGAATATTGTCTCTTTACTTTCCTTTATAATCTTTCTATAGTGAACCATATTTTAACTACAAGCAACTACATTTCTTACAATGACTAGGGTAAAGGTCATATACTCTGAAGGAGATGGGGAGGAGATGTGGAGGGACATTTTTTTTAAAGTTCACAATTTTGTGTTAACTACCTCTGACATATTTTCTCATAGTATTCATCATGTGCTATGTTATAGTATTTATTTATATATTTAGTTTTTTACTTTCTGTCTCCTCCTCTGGAATGCAAGCACCATGAAATATATGTTTAACTTGTTCATCACCCCATCCCCAATGCCTGCAATTGTGCCTGGCAAAGAACAGTTTACACACAATTAAATTTTTAGAATCAATAAGTGAATGGAGTATAGTAAATAGTTTTTGAAGCTTTTAACACAAATGTTCAAAAATTGAAATGTTTCATAACATAAGAGAAAATTTAAGAGACTGATAGCAGTTCTAAAATCTCAACATTGATTAATGGCACCCCACTCCAGTACTCTTGCCTGGAAAATCCCATGGATGGAGGAGGCCTGATGGGCTGCAGTCCATGGGGTCGCTAAGAGTCAGACATAACTGAGTGACTTCATTTTGACTTTTCACTTTCATGAATTGGAGAAGGAAATAGCAACCTACTCTAGTATTCTTGCCTAGAGAATCCCAAGGATAGGGGAGGCTGGTGGGCTGCCATCTATGGGGTCGCAGACATGACTGAAGCGCCTTAGCAGCAGCAGCAGCAGCAGCAGCAACAGTGTTTGTTTCTTGGTCCAGTGACTGTGTTAAATCCATGGTTCAATTTACTTCATTTATTCTTTCTATTTTTATATTCTCATGCTGAAATATCCTCTGTACTATGCCTTATGAACATTTATATTTTCAACTGGGACATAGCTTTTGCATTTTATATTCTATATCCCTTTTATCCTCTCACAAAATATTCTTTTCAGTTTATATATCGTATATCTGAAACATTAAAACAGGTTGATTTGACTTATGCATTACATCTAGAATAGAGATCTGGTCTAAGCTTGACTCTGACATTAGACCACATTATGTGTCATTGGCCTTCTGTTGATGGCTATATTGGGGTCAAGTATCAAAACATGGTCCAACTGGTAGGGATGTGCAATACAAAATATGATAAATATACAAATATATATCTTCCTGTAGTTCTAAATGGAGGGAGAACATTCTAAGAATTATCATAAAAATTGTCCACTGCTGAAGCTCAGTACCAGGGAGAGGACCAGGCTTAGGTGCAGAAATAGGCTGAAGAGTTCGGGCCATGGCAACTGAGCATGTACTAGGAAGAAACCTAGGCCTCCAGAGGCAAGTCACTATTATTGGGAAGTGCATTAAGAGAGGGGGAAGCACTACCATAAAAGCTTTGTTTGTTGTGAGTGTTCCAAGGCAATAGGACACACTTATGGGAGCTGTGGGGTTGGCATGAATTGCCAGCACCTCTTCCAGATGTATGGGCAGACACAAGGCCCCACCCCATCTAACCTAGAAGAGTGTGAATAGCTACTGAAACTAGAAATACCGCCAGTGGGTCACAGGACCAGCAACTCTATCACCAGGCCCCAGGGCCCACCCCCACTGACCTGGAGGGTGTGGAGACAGATCCAGCCACTCAGTCTTTTGTCAGTAGGCCTCAGAACCTGCCCATGTTATCCCAGGAAGATGCAGATGGCTTCCACAACTAAGAGGTTCATCGGTAAGATGCCAGAACTCACTGTGCTGCCCTGAGAACACTGAGATAGCTCTCTCTCTTAGGAAATTCATCAGTGGGAAGCCTCCCTGCTGTCTCAGGATAGCTTTTGACATTGGGAAGCTTGCCAATGTGTGCTGAGACTCACCCCACTGTCCTGGGAGAATGTAGAAAGTTTGCATGACTAAGAAATCAATCAGTGGGTGCCAGAACCTGGGAGTACACAGTAAACTACCCCTACTAGGAAATCCATCAGTGACTGCTAAGAGCTGCCCCACTGTCCTAGGAGTGTGCAGAAACCTCTTGCTACTAGGAAATCTGAAGTAGGTACTGCAATCTACTTCACTATTCTGGAAGGGTACAGACAGATCCCACTGCAAGAAAATCCATCCCAGAGAAGTGCTAAAACCACAACACCAGGAACTAAACAAAGAGCTGAAATCTCTTCTCACAGCTGTGGAAACTGGGGGATTTACCTCAGCTGATGGCTTTCTGTTAATAAATTCATTCTTGTGAAACATCCAAAGAATAAGTGCTCTTGCAGCTGGGGCAGCTCTGAGTGTAGCATCCATGGGCTCTGTGGGCATGTACACATATGGGTAAGACCAGACCAGAATTCAAGCTGCCTTCACAGATCCCACAGTGAGTCCAAGTGCACAACTACTGCAGTATTTGAATCTAACTTCATTGTACCAGTGCCAGTGGCTGAGTGAAAACAATGCCTGAGAATCATCAGGGCCAATTGCCAGCATGCCCACAGTTAAGGCAGGACCAAGGACAGCACCATCAACTTTACTTTGTGAGCCTACTCTACAGACAGAAGGGGAGCCATAGAACATATTTATAGGTGAACAGCTCCAAAGGAGTAAAATGCAATGGCTTCTGGCCAGTGGCAGTACTACAGTCCTCTTTATCTCACACCATAGATCAGAATCACCGCTAAGAAACAGAGCTGGGAGCACCTGCTCCAACAACTAGGGAGCAGACTCTTCCTCTTAAAGTGCAGTGAGGACCACAGAGAAAAGGGTAGGTCCCACTCAATATCTTGGATAGGCTTTGATAACCACACCAATCAACACCCACAACCATCAAGGAGATAAGGACACAAGGACACAACTTCTGAACCAACCTCACTCACCAGGGTGTAGACACCAGAAGCAAGGGGAACAGTGATCCTGCAATGTGCAGAAAGGAGACCACAAACACAGTAAGTTTGACACAATGAGATGACAAATATGTTTCAGACAAAAAGAGCAAGATAATAACTTACAAGAACAAGTAAATTAAGAGGAGATAGCAATCTATCTGAAAAAGAATTGAGTAATGATAGTAAAGATAAACCAAGATATCAGAAATATAATGGAGGCATGGGGTTCTCTGGTGGCTCAGATGGTAAAAAAATCCATCTGCAATGCAGAAGACATGGGTTTTATCCCTAGTTTGGGAAGATCCCTGGAGAAGGAAATGGCAACCCACTCCAGTATTCTTGCCTGTACAATCCCATGAACAGAGGAGCCTGTTGGGCTATAGTACATGGGGTCACAAAGAGTCAGAAACAACTAACACACATGGATCAAGAAGATAAAAGAAAAGTTTAACAAAAACTTAGAAGAACTAAAGAACAGACAGAGATGAACAAGAGAGTAACCAAAATGAAAAATACTCTAGAAGGAATCAATAATAGAAAAATCAACACAGATGAACTGCTAAGTGATCTGGAAGACAGTATGGTAGAAATCTCAGCCACAGAACAAAGTAAAGAAAACAAGCTAAAAGAAATGAAGATAGTCTCAGAGACCCCTGGAACAACATTAAAAGCATCAACATTCAAATTATAAGGGTCACAAAAAAAGAAAAAAAAAGAAAATATTTGAGGAGATCATAGTTGAAAACTTTGCTATCATGGAAAAGGAAATAGTCACCCAAGTCCAGGAAGTGTAGGGAGTCCCAAAAGGATAAACCCAAGGAGGATCACATCAAGACATATATCAATCACACTAACAAGAATTAAATACAAAGAAAATTTCAACAAGGAAAATGCAATGAATAACATACAATGTAATCCTTATAAGGCTATTAGGTGATTTTTCAGCAGAGATTTCAGGCCAGAAGGGAGTGGTAAGACATATTTAAAGCGAAGAAAGAGGAAAAACCTACAAACAAGAAAATTCTACCCAGAGAGGCTCTCATTCAAAGTCAATGGAGAAATCTAAAGCTTTACAAACAAGCAAAAGCTAAGAGAATTTAATACTATCACACCAGCTTTACAATAATAGCTAAAGGGAATCCTCTAGGTAAAAAACACAAGAGAAGAGAACAAAAGAGACTGGGAAGAAAAACGACTTAGAAAAGGAAACACAAAACAATTTTAAAAATGGCAATAGGAACATACATATTGATAATTACCTTAAATGTAAATTGATTAAATATTCCAACCAAAAGACGTAGACTACCTGAGTGAATATACAAGCAAGATCCATATATATGCTCTGTATATATGAGAGACCCACTTAAAAACTAAGGATACTTACAGACTGAAAGTAAGGGGATGGTAAAAATTATTCCATGTGAATGGAAATAGAAAGAAAGCTGAAGTAGCAATGCTTGTATCAGAAAATTTAGACTTTAAAATAAAGACTATTACAAGAAACATGGAAGGACACTATATAATGACCAAGGAATAATCCAAGAAGATACAATAATTATAATTTTTTATGCATCCAACATAGAAGACCCTCAATATAGAAGATAAATGCTAACAGTCATAAAAGGGAGTCTCTTGCACTCCTACACACTAACAACACAAGATCAGAAAGAGAAATTAAGGAAACAGTCCCATTTACCACCATACAAAAATAATTAAATACTTCAGTTCAGTCGCTCAGTCGTGTCCGACTCTTTGTGACCCCATGAATCACAGCACACCAGGCCTCCCTGTCCATCACCAATTCCTGGAGTTCACTCAGACTCACATCCATCAAGGTAGTGATGCCATCCAGCCATCTCATCCTCTGTCATCCCCTTCTCCTCCTGTCCCCAATCCCTCCAGGCATCAGAGTCTTTTCCAATGAGTCAACTCTTCTCATGAGGTGGCCAAAGTATTGGAGTTTCAGCTTTAGCATCATTCCTTCCAAAGAAAACCCAGGGCTGATCACCTTAGGAATAAGTATTTGGTTTTAGGAATAAACCAAACTCAAGGAATCAGGAGACATATACACAGAAAACTAAGATACTGATTTAAAAAAAATCAAAGATGACACAAAAAGATGGAGAGATGTATCATCTTGTCGCATCAGAAGAATCAATATGTGAAAATGACTATACTACCCCAAGCAATCTACAGATTCAATGCAATCCCTAAATTGCTGGACACTTTTCACAGAATTAATTTTTTTTTTTTTTACAGTTTGTATAGAAATAGAGAAGACCACAAATAATCAAAGCAATCTGGGGAATGAAAAATGGAACTTGAAAAATAAGGCTTCCTGACTCCAGACTATATTACAAAGCTACAGTGATCAAGACTGTATGTAACTGGCATAAAAACAGAAATATAGATCAATGGGACAGGATAGAAAGCCCAGATAAACCCACACATCTATGGTCACCTAATCCTCTATTCAAGGTCACCTAATCCTCCATGCAAACGGGAAGGAAATCTAGAAAAGGGTGAATATATTGTATGTGTATATATAACTGATTTTATTTTGAGCAGAAACTGGTGTAATATTGTCCTTTTCATCATAGGGGATTGAAATTTAAAAGTAGGAAGTCAAGAGATACCTGAACTGGCAGGCAAGTTTGGTCTTGAAGTAAAAGCAACTATACTCCACTAAAATTTTTAAAAATTAAAAGTAAACCAAAAAGGGGTATTTTATACAAAAAATATTTTTTGTATAAAATAAGTTACAAAGATATAATGCACAATGCAGGAAATATAGCTTTATTTTATAATAAGTATAAATGAAGTATAACCTTCAAAAATTGTGAATTACTATATTGTACATTTTTAATTGATATAATATTGTACATCAATTATATTTCAGTAACAGAAGATAAAAAAAGGAAAAAATGGGCCTTAATGAATTTTAAGAATTAAAGTTGTAAAAAAGTTACTTATCCATTGATGAATGCAACATATTAGCAGAATTCTTAATGTTAAGTTACCTTGACATTCTTAAGATTCAGTTCAGTTCAGTCGCTCAGTCGTGTCCGACTCTTTGCAACCTCATGAATCACCACACGCCAGGCCTCCCTGTCCATCACCACCTCCTGGAGTTCACTCAAACTCACGCTCATTGGTTCGGTGATGCCATCCGGCCATCTTATCCTCTGTCATTAGTAGAATTCCTAATATTAAATTACCTTGACATTCTTAAGATTAACTATAGGCAAATTATTCTTTGAATATGCCACTGAATTATTTTTGTTACTCTCATTTTTAATATATAGTGCATTTGTTAATTAGATTAATCTTTGTGTTGCAAGAATCAGTCTACACAATCAGAATTAGCATGATAAAAAAAAAAAACTCACAGCTTTCCATTTCTCCTTCCACCTTCTACTTTATTCTAATGGTAAAGAATCAGCTGTGTGTGCTAGGTCATTTCAGTCATGTCCAACTCTTTTGATGCTAAGGACTTTAGCCCGCTAGGCTCTTCTGTCCATGGGATTCTCCAGGCAAGTACAGGAATGTTGTGTCATTTCCTTCTCCAAGGGATCTTCCTGACCTAGAGGGTGAACCCATGTCTCTATGGGTTCATAGAGACCCATAGAATATCAAATACTTAGTTTGAAAGGAATGCTTGCATTGGCAAGCAGGTTCTCTCTTTTTTATTTAATGCTTGCATTGGCAAGCAGGTTCTCTTTTTTTTTTTTTAATTTAAATATATTTATTTTAATTGGAGGCTAATTACTTTACAATATTGTATTGGTTTTGCCATACATCAACATGAATCTGCCACAGGTGTACATGTGTTCCCCATCCTGAACCCCCCTCCCACCTCCCTCCCCATACCATTCCTCTGGGTCATCCCAGTGCACCAGCCCCAAGTAAGCAGGTTCTTTACCACTAGTGCCACATGGACAGTATTGGCTAGTTAAAGATTTGAAAGAACACAGCAATGAAACTTGCTGAAGACATCAACTTGTGTGGAATGACTCTTGTCTATTGCTGTTGTTTATTCAGATTATCTACTCATTACGAGATCATTTGGTACTTATTTTTTGGGCAGAAAAAGTGAAAAGTGACATGAGGGGAAAATTTCTTGATTTCCAGACCTAACCCTACTGAGTTGTGCATGCAGTGTATATTCTATGATCCTCTGTAAACCTGAAAGAATAATGAATTAAATTCAAATATTGGTCAGAAGGGAGATTTGAAGTATTTTTTCTTATAATTGTTGTTGATGTTTTATGTTTTTGCTTTTTGTTTACTGCTCATTGTAATACAGGAAACATTCTTTAAACATGATGAAGTTGAGACAATCTGCAAAGAACTTAGGGACTAAAGTGAATGTCTTAATCCTCATTTTTCTTTCAAAATAAAAATATTAACATGAGATAAATTAGTGTTATGAAATATTATAGTTCTGATACTTTATGAAGACTTCAGTGCTATTTTTGAAGTATTAACTACCAAGTTCCTTTCAAACTAAGTATTTGATATGGCTGCTTTTCCCATCTTTATATGTTTAATTTAACTGGTTTATCCTATAATGCATCTTTGATTTCTAGAAATAGTATTGCAACACTTTGAGAAGGACGAGAGGTCCTCATGCGAATTTAAGAAAGAATTTTTGAAATTGTGAGTGTACTCTGAATTTAACCCATTATTTGCTACATATTGGCAATGTGCAAGAATATTGCACATTTAGTTGGAACTAACTAAAATATTGTTATGAGGAGCATTTTGAAACTTAAGTAACACACATTTGAAGGAAAAATGTGGTCTAAACTTATGTATTTCAACAAATTTTTAAGAAGTGAATGTTTATAACTAGAGTTCACTAAAATTTAATACTTTTTTTTTGTGTAGATAAGGCATATAATTTGAGCTCCAAGACTGTGAAAGTGTTTTTTTCTTTCCAAGTTTGTAAAGACAAAAGCTCTTATGCACAGTATTTATTTAATCTAAGATATTGATAATTATCAAATGTAATATACACTCCTGTAAACAGTATTGAATTAAGTTTATGTTTTCAACTTTTTTGCATTTAAAATTCTTATGTGTTTTTGTGCATGGACCAAAAAACAAAGAATGTGAAAAATGTGTAGAACCTAAAAATAATTCTAAACAAAATATAATGTTTTCTAAATTAAATCAGTATTTTGTGGAAATATAATGTAAAACATATTTGTTGTATATTTTCCAAGTTGTTTTCATACAGTTAAAACATATAAACACAATTATACCTAAAGCAGGCCTTTTATACATGCAAACTTAAGATAAAGTGTCAGTCATAAGTTTGAGTTATCTTCAGGGATTTTTAATTATTTTACCAATACAATTTGCATACAATTACTTTCTATGTATGGCATTTAAAATATATTTTGATGTTGGTTAAATACTATTCTGTCATAAGAATTAAATAATTAACTATTGTAGGGATCAGACAGTTTTTTAATGGACTTTATTGTTCAGGATGTTTTAGAGTTACAGCAAAATTGAGTGGAATATACAGAGATTTCTCATATCTTCCCAAGCACTTTAAGTATGAATTCTGTAAAAATTCTGATATTAAAAAAAAATGTATACCTCTATTCCTTTTATGATAATGGACTAATAAAAATCACTGTCTTCTTAAAATTAACTGGTTGAAAATGTGCACTTAAGTGAACTAAATTTAGCTTTAGCTCCCTGTAATGTCTGGAAAACAGTTGTCCAGGTGAGATATGCTACATTAAGAATAAAGACATTAGCAAACAAGTTGTATGCATTTGGGTATGATACAATAAAGAGCAGATTTCTAAGCAATGGGAATTCCCAAACTGGAAGCATTGCTGTGATTTTCCTTTTAAAGTCATTATTTTAATTCAGTTCCTGATGATTTCTGCTGTAATATATACACTTGACATATGGTCATTTTAAATGCAAATATTCTGTATGAAAGAGGCAACAGTCTCATGTCTGTTTTGGATATGATCCAGAAGCTTCTAAGGTGACTTGACAATAGATAAAATTACTATGATTGAGCATAAATTTTTGAATATCCATATATAAGTATATATTTGGAAAAAATAAGTTTAAAAAAGGAAAACTCTTATTTTCCTCACAGAGTACATCATGAGAAATGCTGGACTGGAAGAAACACAAGCTGGAATCAAGATTGCTGGGAGAAATATCAATAACCTCAGATATGCAGATGACACCACCCTTATGGCAGAAAGTGAAGAGGAACTAAAAAGCCTCTTGATGAAAGTCAAAGAGGAAAGCGAGAAAGTTGGCTTAAAGCTCAACATTCAGAAAACGAAGATCATGGCATCTGGTCCCATCACTCCATGGGAAATAGATGGAGAAACAGTGGAAACAGTGTCAGACTTTATATTTTTGGACTCCAAAATCACTGCAGACAGTGACTGCAGCCATGAAATGAAAAGACGCTTATGCCTTGGAAGAAAAGTTATGACCAACCTAGATAGCATATTCAAAAGCAGAGACATTACTTTGCCAACAAAGGTCCATCTAGTCAAGGCTATGGTTTTTCCTGTGGTCATGTATGGATGTGAGACTTGGACTGTGAAGAAGGCTGAGTGCTGAAGAATCGATGCTTTTGAACTCTGGTGTTGGAGAAGACTCTTGAGGGTCCCTTGGACTGCAAGGAGATCCAACCAGTCCATTCTGAAGGAGATCGGCCCTGAGATTTCTTTGGAGGGAATGATGCTGAAGCTGAGACTCCAGTACTTTGGCCACCTCATGCGAAGAGTTGACTCATTGGAAAAGCCTTTGATGCTGGGAGGGATTGGGGGCAGGAGGAGAAGGGGGCGACAGAGGATGAGATAGCTGGATGGCATCACTGACTCGATGAATGTGAGTCTGACTGAACCCCGGGAGTTGGTGATGGACAGGGAGGCCTGGC